>VDFB02172710.1:0-14355 GCA_007258455.2 Sequoia sempervirens | reverse complement strand
TAAGGTTATAATAAAGGTTAAGGTTAGGGTTATAGTTAGAGATAGAATTATGGTTAGGTTTAGGGTTAAGATTGGGATCAGTGTTAGGGCTAGGTTAGGGTTATGATTATAGTTAGGGTTATAGTTATGATTACGATTGGATACAGAATTTGGGTTAGGATTATAGTTAGAGTTAAGGCTAGGATTATAATGACAATTAAGGTTAGGGTTAGGATATGGATAGAGTGATGCCAAGAGATATCCTTCGTGTGGTACCTATTATAATTTTATGTGATAAATTGATTTAAAAATAGGTTCTCTTTGAACCCTAACTGTAACCTTAATTAAATGTTAACCCTAATTAAGGTTAAGGTTAGAGTAAGGGTTAGGGTTAGGGTTAGGGTTAGGTTTAGGGTTAAAGTTAGAATTAGAGTTAGAGTTAGAATTAGAATTATGGTTGTGGTTGTGGTTAGGGTAGCATTTAGAATTAGTGCTAGTAGTAAAACTAGGGTGGGTTAAAAATAGTGTTAGGGTCATGGTTGGGTTATAATAGGAACTATAATTCATTTTAGAATTAGGGATAATTTTGGGGTTAGAGAGAGAATTAGAGTTAGGGATTGAGTTAGAACTATTAATTGTTAGAGTTAGGGATAACATAAGAGTAAGAATTAGGGTTAGGATTAGGGCTACCATTAGAATTAGGGCTAGGGTTAGGCTTTAATTCCAACCTCAATTGTAATTATAATCCTAACCCTTATCCTACTTCTAATGCTAACACTAACTATAACCCTAATTATACTTGTAACCCTATTCATAATCCTAATTTCAATGAAAACCTTAATTCTAAGAAACCTCAAAAACTTGCATGTCTAAGAAACCTCAAAAGCTTGTATTGTATCCTAATTTAAATAAAATATATCCATTATGCAACAACAAAGAATATTGCAATCTTCAGATTTGAAATATTTGCTGCTACTGAGAAATGCACTGTTTCTTGTCCTTGTCTAACTATGAATGGGAGAATTCATGAGTGGAGAGATTAAGTTATGAAATGCTTGTTGTTATGAAACACTTGATGTTCCACTACCACCACCAACCAACCAAACTTTATTCCAACTTTCATGCATTTTAATGTCATCTATTGTTAGTTTGTTTCTCATGAGTACCACCACCTACACGTCAATTTTTGCATTAAGAGTTTTTTGTTGACAAAGGTTGTTGTCATTGTAGAACGCCTCTCAATGTAATTATTATATTGTTATTATATAATTATTATCTTATTATCTTATCTTATAATAAAAGAATTATAATATCACAATAAATATAATAACAATATAATAATATTAATATGTATCTTAATGATAATGTATATAAAATACGTTAGATATATCCTTCTCAAGGCATCTATTCAATTTATGTATATATTATTAATTAGAATAGCAGAAAATTAAATAGACTTCTTGATAAAGATATATCTCAACATATTTTATGTATATTATTTTAATATATATATGCTAGTAAGTACTTAAGTGCAATTAAATCACCTAGTTTGTGTTTTTTCATGTCCAAAGAAGTTGTGGTGATTCACACGTTGCAACTTTTTTATGAAGTTTCTTTCATTGTGTAAGCCTTACATTATCCTCTTTTATCATTTAAATCTTTTGATATGATTTGTGGGCTTTCAAATTCCCTAACATAGCTTGGGATTTATCAAGATTAATGTTGTTTGGTACTTTGGGATTTTTGTAAGGCTTTCTCTAAAAATTTTGGATGTTTTGAGGAGCTCAAATATGGATAATTGTGTGGGGGTCTACCCAATATTGTCGAAGATATTATATTGATGAGTGGATGGTTGGGAAAAGGATGAAGCGGCTTTTTCATGCGCTAAATTTTGTTGATTGTTTTTCATTGATGTCAAAGGTACTTTTCATTCCTTTCATGGAGTTGATGCAAAAGTGGTATTTTTCCTTTGGATAACTTCACCAAGTTGTGACACAAAAATGGCTCTTAAGATGTCACTTTTTTTTTTTTTGAAATCGGAAAAATCTGACGTGCATGAGAAAATGAAGATAATTATGCTCAAAATTTGAAGATGCAACAAGAACAAGAGTTGTAGTTCTCTGAGTCTAGCTTCTAAGCTACATTTTTTAAAAAAATAATGAAGATTAAGGGTTTCAAAAGAGGGGGGAAAAATAGGTCTTGTTTTTATGAAAAAAATAGGATAGCGTCAGAGCTCCCCTTTTTCATTAACCTTTTTTAGAATTTAAAAAATCAAATGGTGAGAAATTAGCTAACACCATGTAGTTTATCCTTGTTCTTTCAGATAATTTTTTTAATGAATATAATATTTTATAATGTGGACAAATGATTTTGGCTCCACAAGGCTCTCTAACACTTCTAGGGTTTTTCACCTAAAAGGAGAGAGGTAAACCAAAATGGGCAATGTCTACAATCAAAATTAATGCAATATGAATGAAATATGTCTAAATAAGATGATATAAATGCAGAAAACTAATGAAAGCTATTGATTACTAAATGAAAACTAAAGAAATGCAAGTTGTTTGAGAACACAGTGATGTATGCAAAAAGACCTAGAAATGCAAACAAACAATAATAGAATTTAATGAAAGTGGAGAGGTGCACCTGGAGGTTGAAAACTAATGCAAAGAGGCTCTGGAATCCTACATAAATTATTACTAAAGCCCATTGGGACTCATTTGCGAAGCTGGGAAAATTAGTCCTGATTCTGGTAAAATCTATCGAAACAAGTTTCGGGATGCCAGGAACTCAAATCTTCAGAAAATACTTTTTTAGGCCTAGTAGTGGGTCTCATTCACCATAGATGGTGAATCAGTCCACCTTTAGATATCTAAAAAGTTAAAAGTCAAATCTGTAGCTTATGGTCTACACTTCTCTTCCTGACAGGTGTCTAGATCTAAAACTAGAAAATTTGACTTGAAAGTTTTCTTCAATTAGGGATTTTTGAATTTGACAAGTTGATGACACTTTTTAACACCTTGCTCTTTGACAAATCTGCATAAAAGACCTACAAAACACACATGCAAAGAGGGGGGAAAGTGTTAAGGGTTAGAGTATAGAGGTTTTCCTTGGTCAAACCCTAGTTTGGTGATCAAACTCTTGTAAATGAAATAAAATGCAAAGAGAATGATGAATGAACAACATGCAATGTCACAACTCACCAAACCCTTGAAGTGGAAAATATGAAGATATGCCAATGATTGCTCCAATTTACTTGAAAATTTCTTGATTGAATGATTAGGAATGCTCAAATTCTTGTATGAATTGATGGATGAATACTTGAATGATTAAAGAATAGAAAATCTCTTATTTATACACAATTATGCCCTAATTCCTAAAAATACAACATCACAGGCTGACCTTAGGTCTTAAGAAATAAAATCCCACCAATAATTTGAAATTATTTTGATTTTTGTGTCAAGAGGGACTCATTCACCCCTAATGGAAAATGGGTCCCACTCAAGGAATTTGAATGAGTGTCAGGAATTAAGTTGTATTAAATGATGTTTATCGGGTTTATATTTAAAAATACACTTAGGTAAGGCCTGCAAGTGCATAAAGGGGCCAAATAAGGCATAAGAAAGGTGTAATTATTGATGAAAGCTTAGAAAAGCATGAAATTTTGTTACAAAACTTTGAAATAAGACTTGGTAAGTGATAAAAAGAGGTTATTTAAGTAAATTATAATAAAAAGATTCTAGAAAAATGTGAAAATGTGTTACAACACTTCACAACACTTTTACAAGGCATCATAAAGTTCTTAATGATTCACAAGGACTCAAGACCTAATGTGAATGTGTGGACCATTTTGCAACAATAAATCAAGGAAAAATCAAGCCAATTAGGCAAAATGAGGGACTAAATAGAAAAAAGTAGAAGGATTACTTTTTCCGTGTCCACATATAAATTTTCAAAGTGGACACATTCTGAAAAGCTAAAATTTGAGCATGCTCCCCCCTAAATTTTTAAAAAACTAATCTAAAATCAATTCTTTTTTTCCATCACATGTAGACTAGAGTCTAGTTAAAAAATAATAATTTGTTTCAAGATTTGATGAATGAGTAAAAATCTATCCTAAAACTAGCACATGTTGGTTTTTTCCAAAAAATAGAGGCAATAACAAGAGAATTATGATTAAACCTAATCCAAACTTAAAAAATATATATATTTAGATAGCTAAGAGAGCCCAACATCACTGCTTTTTGTTATGCAAATGAGATAGTTACTTACAAAAATATAAATTTGTGCCATCCCCATGAGAAAAATCGTTATCTTAAGTAAGCTTCCAATGAGCACTTATCTTCTGCACTCCTCACAAATTTAGCTTAGTGCCAATGGATGTGCCATTTGGAGAGCACTAAATTTGGTGCTCACCAAATGAGCTACATTGACAAAAAACTAACTTTTCTTTCTCTTTGTGTCTCTCTCCACTACTTTGATAATGCTTAGATTTCACAGTTTATGATCCTTTATGGATAGTTGAGGTTTTACCTTTCACTCCCTCTCTTCCTCCTTCCCTCTTAACCAATATGTACCCATTAGATCTCTCAACCATCTCTAAGTATCTCCTACACTCTCTACCTTGTCTTCCATCCTTAAGGTTTAAGGTATAGGGTTGAGGGTTTAATTTATAGGAAAAATTACCTTCTCAAGTCTCTTCCTCCCTTTATCCCTCCTACTCCCCCACTCTCAAGTCTCTCCCTCCAAGTGATCCCTCCCACCCCCTCTCTCTTAAGACTCTCCCTCACTCTATCCCTTCCACCCTCTATCTCTTGGATCTCTCACACCCCCTCCCCCTCTCTCAAGTCTCTCCCTCCCACCCTAACTAGAAAACTCTCTCTCCCTTGCTCTATCCATCCCACCCTTTATCTCTTGTATCTCTCACACCCCCTCTCCCTCACTCAAGTCTCTCCCTCACAATTTTATCCCTCTTAGTTCTCTCCCACTCACTCTCTCTCTCTCTCCCTCTCAAGTCTCTCTCTCTGGTCTCTCTCTCTCTAAGTTCTTTCTCTCTCTAAGTCTTCTCTCTAGTCTCTTCTTACCTCTCTCTCCTTCTCCCAAGTTCTCCCTGTGTCCTCCTGCACTCTTCTATCCTTTCTCTCAAGTTCTCCTCCAACCTAACTGTCCACCAGGATAACTCTTTCCCTTAGTCTCTCTCTCTGTGTCTCACTCCTACCCAATCTCACTTAGAAAAAAAAATCTCACTCCCAAACACCTCTCACACTCCCTCTCTCTTAGGTATCTCCCTCAAACTACCCCTCCCAACCCCTCTCCCTCTCTCTAGTCTCTTCCCCCCTACCCTAACTAGATAACTCTCTCTCCCTCGCAAGCCTCTATCTCTCTTAGGTCTCACTCCCTCTGACCATACCTAGACTACTCTCTCTCAATCCAACCCCCTCTTTCACACTCCCTCTCTCAGGTCTCTCCCTCAAAATATCCCTCCCACCCCCTCTCCCTTTCTTAGGTCTCTCCCTCCCATCCTAACTAGATATCTCTCTTTCTATGATAGTAGTCTCTCTCTCAAGTCTCACTCCCTCTCAACCTACCTAGACAAATCTCTCTCACTCCAACCCTCACACTCCCCCTCTTTTCTCTCCCTCCTCGTCTTTCTTCTATTTCACTCCACCTCTCAAGTCTCTATCTTATTCTCCTTTCTATCTTTCTTTATTATCTCTTCTAGTTCTCCTAGGTGTTCTCACTCTCTCTAATTTCTCAAAATATCCTCCTGTGCATCTACCCCACCTTAACTTTTCAGATAACTCTCCTTCAAGTCTCACTCCCTCCCACTCTACCTAGACAACTCTCTCTCACTCTAACCCCCTCTCTCACACTCCATCTCTCTCTCTCCCTCTCATATATTTCTCTCTCACTCCAACTCCCTCTCTCAAGTCTTTATCTTTCTCTCTCCCTCTCATATCTCTCTCAAGTATGTCTCTCTCAAGTCTCTCTCTCAGCACTCTCTCAGGTTTCTCCCACTCCCTCTCTCTTAGGTCTCTCCCTCAAAATATCCCTCCCAACCCCTCTCCCTCTCTCAAGTATCTCCCCCTCCTACTAATTAGATAATTCTCTCTCTCTCAAGTCTCACTCCCTCCTGCCCTACCTAGACTACTCTCTCTCACTCCAACCCCCTCTCTCTTAGGTCTCTCCCTAGAAATATCCCTCCCACCCCTTCTCCCTCTCTTAGGTTTGTCTCTCCCATCCTAACTAAATAACTCTCTTTCTCCTATGTAGTAGTCTCTCTCTCTCTCTCTTAGGTCTCACTCCCTCCCACCCTACCTAATAAAATCTCTCTCACTCGAACCCCCTCTATCACACTCCCTCTCCCTCTTTCGGGTCTCTCCCCACATGCTAACTAGATAACTCTCTCTCCCTCTCAAGTATCTCTCTCTCAGGTCTCACTCCCTCCCACCCTACCTAGACTACTCTCTCTCTCACTCCAACCCCCTCTCTCATACTCCCTCTCTCTCCCTCTCAGCTCTCTCTCTCTCTCTCTCTCACTCCATCTCACTCTCTCAAGTATTTTTCTTTTTCTCTCCCTCTCATCTCTCTCTCTGTGGTCTCTCCCTCAAAATATCCCTCACAACCCCTCTCCCTCACTTATCTCTTCCTCCCCCACCCTAACTAGATAACTCTCTCTCCCTCTCAAGTCTCTCTCTGTTCTCAAGTCTCACTCCCTCCCACCCCACCTAAAATACTCTCTCACTCCAACCCCCTCTCTCACACTCCCTCTCTCTCACTCTCTTTCAAATGTGGTGTTTTGAGAAGCAGTTGTGGTGTTTTGGTTTTTAGAAGATGTGGTGTTCTAAGAAGAAATTGCAGTTAACAGTGACAAATGTAGTGAACAATATTTTTTGTCCTATTTTGAATGATTTTTGTTTTGGTTTTTTGTGAAATTTGATGGAAAACATAGAAAATAGTCTAAAAATAGTGTCTTGGTTAGTCTGAATGTCAAACTTTGTGATCACAATGTGTATGTTCAGAGGTTATTCACTCAATTTCCATGGATCTAACACAAATGGAAGACAATTCACACACATAAAACACTTTCCTATCCTGAGGAAAATGGCCAATGACGCGACTGTCGAGCCCACAACTTGGAATCTTCATTGACTCAAGTGGAGGGACACCACCTTTACAGGGTGCTTGCATTCTTGTCTTCAAGAGAGGATGGATAGAGGTTGCCTAGAATGGAAGGATAACCCAAATCACCCTCTCCTTGAAAAGCTACAAGTAAAACCAAGTGTAGACATGCAAAATTAACATTCTGCATTTGATCAGGCTCATTCATTAGCTGAACTATATTCCACATTAGGACCATTCATCAATTAATTAGGTGAACTTTCATCCATTCATTAGGTAATCTCATTAATTCCCATCTCCTAAGGTCATTCATTCACCCTGGGAGAAATTAAACCTGAAACAGGTATCATCGTGGCATAGATAAAACATCTCATTGGAAATCAAATCTAAATCCTTATTCCATCATTTTCTGATTTACGTGATGAATATCAAAGTCATAAGAGTAAAACTCTCACTAATCCATCATTACGAAGCCTTTAACACCAATCATTTATTTAATCTAACCATGATTAAATACTGATACTTACATTCTGGACATACCGCTTTTGACTCAATTGAATTTCATTGATTTGTTAAGAAATATTTTCCCTCAACAGCAAGTTGATTTGTCCCTCAAATTTCATTGCATTGTTGTTTTCTTGTCCCCTCTCAAAATTTTGTTAAAATTTTGAGATTCAAGTCTCCCCTCTCATGACACTCTTCCCAAATCTTGCGTATTTGGCCTATCACCACTTGGCAAGTGGCACTGATATTCATTGACGGATCTTTAGTCCCACATTGCTTATCTTAGCCAATCTCGCTCTAAGAAAATCACCTTGAAAGGGGCGCTAGACCTCATTTATTGGATTCACTACAACTTTTTATGCAAGGTTACTCTCTTGGTTTTGAGAGCGCTCATCTTGCCATCATCTCTGCCCATTTTATCATCTTGAGCTTTGATCAAGGATTGGGAAAGGGTCACTAGCACATGTGACACCAATCCACTATGGAATAGGTAATTGTTGTTGTTTTCATAATGTTTTTGTTTTCATTTGGTCATGTATTGCATTTGGAAACATCTACAAGGTATTTCATAGGAGTTATTTTGATAGATTTGTGAAGTACTAACCCATGTTTGAGATGTTATTATTTGTAGATTTAAAAAGATGCTCACAGTTTGGCACTAGAAGGAGGGCCAATTCTGGCTCATGACCATTTTAACATTGTTCTGTCTCTCATGGATCTCAATTTGTCTTGTGTCTGCTTGTGTTTAAGATCTGCTCACATACGTCAATGATGGTCTATTTGCAAAAGTAATAAACAACGCTTGTTCTGACCTTTTTTATCTGCACTAACAGTCTATGTTGTATTGTCAAAAATTCGAAAAGCAGATATTGAAAATCTTTGTGTCACCAACAGTAGCATTTTATTAGCAGGCAATGTATAAAAATCAGAAGCATTTTTCTTGTTAAAAAAAAAAATACATTGACAAAATTTTCTAAAGCCTTTTTATTTGCACTTTATGCACATGTTAGTCACATTTGTAGGAAAGTTTCTTAAAAGTCTTTGTAAAGTGTATGTTGCGCACATATGGCAATAAGAACTCTGTCAAAATTTTGAGTCAAATATTCTAAAAATAGCGGTGAAGGACATCTGCCTGAATATCTTAATCTGGAAGCTCTTTTTAAATTATCATAGAGGCGTTGCTTTGCACCTAACAGAGGTACGTGTCTGTTGATTACTAAATAATTTGGTTCATTGTGTTATTATAGGCAGTAGCTCGAAAGCCTTTTTTTTATATACCTTCATTTTTTCATAGAAATTGGAATAGTCTAGCTGTTAGCACCACTCTCCAAAATTGGTTTGATGTTTACTTCACACATTTAGTGTGCCTTGGATGAAAGTGTCAAGTCTAGCACTTTTTTTAGGCGTCCTATTTAATCATTTCAGTTGACCACAGTCAGTCGCTATTTCTTTATGGGCCATTTAAATCCTCGCCATCCTCTATGTCTGCTTAAAGTGCTTAAGGTGGTTGTTGGCACCTCTAAAAGCCACTTAACTATCTGTCCTTCAGCTGCAAGTTGCTCCCTGTAAGGTTGGTTAGACTTTATTATGCGCAGATCTGAAAAAATTCTTGAAAATCTCCTTTACGCGTAGACCTATACCTTCTAAAATCCGCCAAGTCTTTTAAATCTGTGAGCTGCCAAATGTCAAGGATTACAATAAATGCATTTTGGTCTAGATTGCCATTCTTTGAAGCAGTAGTATAGACTTTGAAAGTTTTAAAGCTTTTCTTTTTGAAATCAGTCTTACACCTGCCAAATGTGTTCTTTTCGCTGACTTTCTCTATCAATATTCTTTGAATAATCTGCAAGTAATGATGAATGATAGTCAAAACTGGTGGAAGTTGCTTGTGGAAATCTCTGACACCTACTTATTGCATTAATATTTGATGTTGTTTTTAGATTTACACCTGCTGCTCGCGTTTGCAATAAATTCATTCTTAATGCTTATCCTCCAAAACGAAAACTCTCTCCACTAAATGGCGTGTAAATCAAGACCAAGCGTCCAAAGCAAAAGCGTGTATTTTGCAATCTTAGCTCATTGTATTTATTTCATAGGCAGTGATAGTAAACTTACAAATATTTCCTGTTGACTCTTGTTCATTTCATTTATATCATTGTCAGAGAACATCTGCGCGACAAGAAGGGATACTTTTTAAACAAAGAGTGGTCACACTCATACAATGGTTGCCTTTTATCTTGTGCCAGATATCCAGTGTTTAGGAATTTACTTCCAAATGATCTGATGTGACAGATATCGACCCTTAAATATGACTGTAAGAAAACCGATCACTGAATTTTACCTTTCAATGAAAACGTGGGTGGAGAAGGTAAATTGGAATTGACTTAATCATGCAGGGAATGGACTGGATTGCTTGTCTTTATGACTTAACATGCACTGTCTTTATATGGAGAGGTAAGTCAGCTGTTGCGTAGTACCAAAAGCTAATGCGCTGAAAGTTTTAAAGCCATTTCATGTACTTGCCAAGCTCTCTGTTTCTAAGCGATGGTCTTACACAGCCCAAATGAATTAGTTTAAAAGCCTTTAACATTAGGGGAGCAGCTGTAATACATTGATTTAAAAGTTTCAAAGGAAAATCTTTGCAGAGGCTATCTTGTTGAATGCGGAAAACCTCAGCCAATGTTTTCTTCCTTTGTTGGTCTCTGCTGTAAACTAGGAAAGAGTAAGTCTGGGAGCTTAGTTTTCATATGAATATACGTTCAAGACTGGTATATCTGCTCAAATCTTGGGCTGACTAGTGAAACATTGAAGCATAGAAGAAGTCCAAATGATTGACAGCTGCAAAAGTGTTGGGAGAAGTTGATATAATCTATCTTAAGTATCTTAAAATGCAGATTTTCTTTATTTCTTTGCTTGTCCATATTTAAATTACTATAAAAAATTGCTTGTCTGCATTGACTTTTGACCAAGCATCTTACCCAAGAGACTTTAATATCATAAAAGGATGGTGACTTATTTGTCTAAAATTGAGTCTTTATCATTTGAAAATAACTTTTTCATTGGAGTGCATTAATATTTGTCATTTTGTTAGTCTAAAATCATTGAGTCTTTATTTTTATTTTTATTTTTGTTGTTCTTTCATTTGAAATCAATAATGAACTTAATATTTTGATCCTCAACATGTTTGCTTTTTTGTTTAATATGGAGGCCAAACGAAGGAAAAGTGAAGGCCAAAAGGTGATAAAACTAAGGAAAAGCAAAGGCTAAAAGGTGCAAGGCTTAGAAAGAGAAGGCTAGCAAACGAAAACGAATGGAGGAAGATTTTTTTTTGAAAACACAATGTGTTTTTCAACACTTTAAGTGTTTGATCAACACTACTTCATGAAGTTGTTTACCTTTTCGTTTTAGAACACTAATTTCCATTTGGGTCTAAAACGAACAATTTGATTTTCATTGCAAAGGGCTTAAAAGGAATCTTAGGACAAACTTACTAGATTTCGTTTTGGGCTAAAAATTGGACAAGCAAAACTCACACTTTATTTTGGTGCTTAAAACGAACTCACAATTGCTTTGAAGGTTATAAAATGAACAAGTGCTTGATTTGTGTGATTTTTTCTTTTGAGTGCGTATCCTCTACCCTTGCGCTTCATGCGATCTAGGGTGCAAGAGAAACACTCAAACAGATTTTTATTGTTGAAACACTTCCCAATTTGGCTTAAAAGAATTGAACATCTTGTGCGCAGTGTGAGTAGGCATTTTCGCATTATCTTCCTCTTTCTTTGTGCCACTGAAGATCGATCGAAGCTACGGATTGTGTCTCTTTGCTCACTTTTGTTTATCTTAGAGGGCCTGCCTTGGGGAAAAAGTACTCACCCAAGGGATGACTCAACTGGTAACACTCTAAAGCCAAGAGTATTTCTAGCCGGGATATAAATGAGGGTTTTGGTTAAACGCCATAATCATGCGGTTGGCTCTGACAGGATGGATCCGAAAGGGGACTCTTGCTGTATGGGTCAATCTCCACGAATGGAAAGTCCTTACTAGAACCTATGTGCTAGAATTTTCCAAAATCCTTAATCTATTTGTTGGTGCAAGAACGGTCATTCTCAAGCCAACTCTGATGACTTCCACGGTTCTAGTAGAAATGGAAAACATGCCATGGGAGTTTCATGGGTGCTGATGCTTGGCTGCCCTGATTGACGCTAATGAGCCGTCGAGGGGAGCCAGTGGGGTCAAGCATCTAACCATTCACTGAAGATAAGTGTAGCTAGACTTGTCCAAGTGGGAATCCAACAAATATTGTCTTACACATCCATAGGGTTTGTAATTGTTCTTGGTTTGAAAACACAATGCTTTATTTGAAAACATTTGCAAACAAACATTCAACATGATCCTCAAAATTTTAAACCCTTTAGGAGGCAAATACCATTGACTCAATCCATATGTTACCGCTTTCCTCATGATTCATGTCTCAGAGAGTGAGTTCCTAAGCATTGGATTATATCTCAATTTGTCTTCTTGAGTAAACAATAGGAAAACCCTTGCCTTAAGTTCATTGAATTTCCACATAAAATATCTTGTGGGGTTTAAAGAAATTAAGACATTGGACATCTTAGTTTGAAGCTTTAATCAAAGAGAGTGTTTTTGGTAAAATAAATCCATTAAGCAAAAGCTAAGCAAAATGAACTTTCATGTGTGTTGAAAACTCCAAATCCCAAGAGCACAAATCATTGATTGGAAATCCAAAATGTTCAAATCATTCCTTGGTTACAAAGGTCTTTAGGAAGCATATGCATGCTCTTCAATACCTAGGTCTTGGAAAATACAAAGTGGTCTTTTTAGGTTCATCTAGGGATCAAAACAAATCAAACCTCTTTCATCCATCTTTCAAAACATCAAAATCCATATCACAAATCATCTTTTGAAAAACCTTGAAATCATCCTTGAAATGCTAGGCTTTATGACAAAATCAAGCAATCATTCAAACTCATTGAGATCAAGTCCTTGAAAACATTTATCAAAACACCTTTGGCTAGGAATGTGTAAATGCATCCTTTTGCATATCCTTAGTCAAAATCATCCAAAACATCTTGTCTAGCTTAGTGTATGTAGATGAATCCTTCTCATATGCTTAGTAAAACAATCATCCTATTTGGGTAGGTGTGGGTAGATGTATCCTTCTCCTCACACATATCCAAATCATCATCCTTTGAACACAACTATCCTTTAGATCATTATCAAACATCTTAGGGTTCCTTTTTGTTCAAAATCCAAATCAAACTCCAAATCAAGATCAAGGACAAAGTCTCAAAATCCAAAAAATCAAACCAATCAGAAAATCCAAAGCCTAGTATTTCATTCAAGATCTATCAAAAGTCGAAACCTCCATAACATCCATCTTTGAACATCACCATCATCATCATCATCACATTTGATCCTAAAAAGGCACCCTAAACTTTCTTTACTTTGGGGACATGCTGGGGAATAGATTAATCAAAGGAATCAAGAGATTCATTCCATATTCAAGATTGATCCTTTAGTTTTATGGTTCAAACGAGATCTCAATACAAGAGCATATGGAAGCCCAATAAAGAAACTCTTCAAGCGACCTTTAGCCAAACAAACACAGAAATGAATCTTGCAGAATCAAGCAATCCATTGGTCCCCTCATCATCACAAAACCCACAAGAAGAAAATCAAGGGGAGGACCTCACCTTTGGAATGTCTCGCGAAGAAATAGTTGAAATGCTCCAAAATCTAGATAACCATAGAATCATCAACATCATGATGAGACTTAACCCTTCGTTGTACATGCTTGAACTAGCAAAGCAAGGGGCCAAGTTGCCTTCGGATTTTGATATGAGCACTATAGTGGAGACATCTTTTCCACCAATCTCATCCACCATCCCCATTTCATCTACACCTCCATCTCAAAATGTCACAGAAAATATCCCGCAAATCACAACATCATTTGCTCCAACTCAACCCAACATTAACAAGGGAAACACATTTCTCAATGAACTTCAATCACATCCCCTTATGAATAACCAAAACTTGGATGCAAACACACAAGTGGAACAAAACATCCTCCATAATTCATTACACCAAAATGTTCCTCTCACTTTACATTATGACCTATCATCAACATCATTTCACAGAGCACCACAAACACCTCTTCTCACGAATCCACAAGAGGAGGGAGACATATTCGGACAAGGGGGCATTTTCAACACCACAACACTTTCGCAAGGATTCACCCCCCTTACATTTCCACCTCTACCACCATCACCATTGTCATCAACACCACTCCTTGGTTTAGGGCTTCCCCCTCTACCAAGTATCCATCAAACATACATCCCAACCATCAATCAAAACATCTTGCCAAATGCTCAAAAATTATTGTTGACATCACAACAACAAACGACAAACACGCAAGCAATGGCAACATCATCAAACACCCCCACAACATTGCAAAGTATGGTCTCTCAAGGGCCAATCACATCAACAATGCCACTTACCACATCAACAACACCATCCACCAATCACACAATCAACACGACGACACCATCCACCTTTCACGCAATCAACATGACAACACCATCTACCAACCAAATGATCAACACAACATCATCATTCACCACCACCACAAACGCCATTCCAAATCCACCACCACCCCCACCGCCACCAACATTCACCACATCAAACCAACTCGACGCAACATTGCAAGCTGCTTTCCAAAGAGGCTATCAACAA
>VDFB02172708.1:0-23468 GCA_007258455.2 Sequoia sempervirens | reverse complement strand
AAACAGAGGGCGCTTCCACCTTTCTGCGACCTTTTTCTGCAAAATACTTAGCAAAAAATGAAGGTTAAATACAAGAACCCTCGGGCTTAGGGTCCCAGACCGCATGCCAGAAATGTGCCTTGGAATTTTACCTCCCATTCTAACGAGTAAAATAACTAAAAATGTAAGTGGAAAATACTAAGAACACTTCAAAGATTAGCCTAAAGAGTAATAAAACAAGGAAAATAAATGAGATAAAAATGCAAATCGATTATACCTTCCTTGCTGTTGAAGACTCCTTGGTTGGCCCTGATTTAGATGAATTTGTATGCTCCTTAGATGGCTTTTGATGTTACTAGATGCAAGATTGATAATGCAAAATGACTAAATGGATGGCTAAATGATAACAAATGCTTGAGAATGCAAATTGGCAGCATAAGGTTGCTCAAAATGAAAGTCTTGAAAATGCCCTTGAGGAGGGGGGATTTATAGAAGAATTTGAATTCTCTAGAGAATTCAACGGTTGAGATTCATCCAACAAGGTCAAGATGAAGGGCTATGGTGGGTTGAGAACTCACAAGCCCTCACATCTTGACATGTAGATGGTGAAGTGGCTAAGAGGAGATGAGGTGTAAGTGAGGTGGCCAAAAGGTACATGAGGTGGAGGAAGGACAAGTACCTTCCAAGTACCTTGGGGAGTGAGAAGATTTCCTCTAAAAGGAATTTCTTGTCCCCAAGTGAGAGTGAAAGGGACTATTTGAGGAATTTTGGAATTCCTCAAAAATCTCCATGGGAAAAGGAGAGGTGGTTGGAGAAATAAATGTGAATTAAAAATTCACATTCTTAGGAGAGTCTAAAGGATAAAAGGTGAGTCTAAAAGGTGGGACTTGGTCACATGTGGATGATGTGACAAGTCCAAGGTTCTAGAAGCCTTGGAAGATAGAATGTGAATTAAAAATTCACATAGGGAAGAGAAGAATCTAGGATAAATAAATGTGAATTAAAAATTCACATGGGAAAGAGGGTCAATGCAAAAAGAGATAAATGCAAAGGTTGACTAAAAAGGTGGTGCTAAATATGGCTAATGACCTTGGTTAAGGTTGTGCAAATATTGGATTAGAATAATTAATGGAAGATTAGAGGCAAGTGGCAAATGTAGGAGGATGTGACATTAATCTTTGATTAAGAGGATGCACATCATAATCATGAATTAATTAAATTAATTCATATTAGAGCAAGATCATGGAGGATGTGACAAGGAGAGAGAGAATGAAGAATTTTAAATTAATTTTAAATCAAAAGGGTCAAAAATGACTAAATTAAATAAATTGGTGTATTTATTTAATTTAGAGAGGAAGAAGGTGAAAGATAAAGCATTTAGTTATTAAATTAAATACTTTATAGATATGAGACAAAAGGTGTAATATTAATTCAATAAATTAATATTTAATATGATAGACGAAAAAGGGAGTAAATTTAATCATATGGGAGTGATTAAATTTAGATGTCTACTCATAATGCCACTTGTCTACAAGTGAAGAGATAAATTGCATGTGGTGAATACATGGAAGGTAATTCGGGTTCACTACCAATGAAGCATGTTCATTGTGCAAGTGATGCAAAATTTGAAGATAAAGAAATGTGTGTTCAATATGTTGATTTAGAACATAATGCTAAATATGATAAACATGTTGATAAATATTCTCATGCCCCTATTTCTCATGATTGTTCATATGAACCAGAGATGGATATGTTTGTGATACATGAAGAGGATGATGATATACATGGTGATGAAATAGGAGTTTCAATTTGGGCTGATCAAGTAGCACATTGTGAGAAATATAAGGATCTTGAGTCAACGCTATTACCCACCGATGATATTGAAGAGCTTGTTGATTCATATGACAGTAAAGTTTTAGGTTGTGTTGACACTAAAAAAATTATTGATCCATGTGCAAAGCAACCAAGAAATGAGAATAATGGCGAATCTCATGTTGATGAGTGTGAATTCGAGTACAATTGCTTCATGTTTGATGCTCCTGATCTTCAGAGTGTGCACATGGACATTTTTCCATCCTATGTAAAAGGAATTTATGTGAGAAAATAAGGATTCTAGTTCTATTGCTAATGAGGATTTTTTAGTTAGCAATGTGTCTTTCACTTTTGGATCAGCACACATATCAACTGATATTGCACATGAAGTCACTAATTCACATGAGTGTCCTTCCACTATCTTTGTTGATGTTGAATTGCTTGAGCCTACTCTTGAAGTATTTGGCTTTGAGCTGAATGATGATGTGAAGAATGCATCAGAACATGTCGTTGAACCAGAGATGAGTGCATTTACTCATTTATTGAATGTTAATGATTTATATGATCCCCATTTCTATGATGCCAAGATGTGCACTGATATACCTGAATTGAAATGCCAAGAAATGTGCCCATATTGCAGTGATCCATATAAGGATGCTCCTAAATATGCATATTTTATCTTTGAAATATTTAGAGATGATTTGCATGACATACAACAAGTTGTTTATGAGAGCTTTCAGTTTGATGTGCAAACTAATTTTGATGTCAAAGTTTGTGATGTCAAAGATCAAATGGATTATGAATGCTTCTACTTCTCAGTTCAAGCGAGTGAGCATTCAATGGAACATGACAATGAGCTGCCCAAGGTAAAATGTCACAATGATTATGATTTTCAATTAATGTCTGATTGCACGTTGCAAATTTACAGAATTATAGGTGACATTGGAAAGCACAATGATATAGTGGAGCATGTCAATGACCAAGCTAGTTTGTGGGTGGTCTATGACAATGTTCTTAGATTTGGCCTATGGTAGACAATAGAAAACTGAGTGTTTGACAGGGGTAAACACTGACTTCACATTTTTCATTTGGTGGCCTAGGTGTCACCAAATGAAGTTGAAAATAAAGGATGAAGAAAGGAGCAGTTTCAGGACACCTGATGGACTCAGTTTTTGGTCTACTCCCTAGAGATCTGGAATCTTGCTATGCCCACAAGGGGCATACATCCCTAGTCAAAGCCACTATTTTCACTCTGAATTTTTTGCAAATTTGAAGTGCCCATTTCAAAAAATTTGCCTCTACACTCTTAGAAGTGCACCTAAGAAATCTTCCTAAGTGACCTACTCTGGAAAGTCATATCTTGGAGCATGTTGATTTTCATGCAAAACCCCTTTGTACACCCATTCATGTGACATATGTGAGTGTGCATGTCAATTTTCAGCTTCCCACAATAAGTTTTGTCAGGGTTTTGAAAAGTGAAGCTGGAGGGTTTTGTCACTTTTATGTTGTTTGCAAATGTTCAGTTTTACAAAGTAACCTCCCGTTTGAGCTTGCATTTTGCAACTAGACAACTTTCAGGTCAAACTGATTGTTGCTTTGCATTCTCCATACCAAGATGAGCTCACATGTCAGGTTCCATAGCTTTATGAGTTGATTTGCTATTTTTAACCCATCAAAACCAAATGGAATTTATTCAGTTTTGCACTTGCATTTCCAGAAACCTTTCTGAGAGGTCTAATTCAGCCAATATATTTTCATGGGTGATAATTCAAGAAAATTCCTCTTGTACATGTGTTCACTATACCAAAATGTGCTACTATGACTAGTGGCAGTTCGCCAGGAGTTGATTTTCTATTTTTTCAATTAGGCAGTCTCATGACTTTTAATTGGTTCTGAATAGTTTGTTGTTGCAGAAAGTTCAAGTAAGCAAATTTGACAGCAAATATCTTTCACCTCATGATCTGTTTCTCTGAGCTTTCTTTTGCACTTAGGTCTCGGATCTGATGTCTACATCCTTGCAAGTTTTTATGACTCTAGGAGGTCATTTGCCTAGTTTTCAAGGCCAATTCCAGAGCCAACTTGGCCAGTTTTCACCATTTTTCAAATGTGCCAGAAAAAAATTTCAACGCCAAACCATTTCAAATTTTCACTCCAGATGCATTCAAAAGCTGCCTCAGATCAATTTAGTGAGAGAAACTTGTTTGAAAATGAATTTTTTTTAGCCGGGCCAATATAGGGACCCAACATGCTCTGGTTGGACACTTTGATTAGGAAAGATGTGAATTTCAAATGCACTATTTCATCAATGTTTTGTCATTTTCCGTCATCACAAACTTACTCCATTCAACTATTTGAAGATGGTGTTGCACTAGAGTCACCATGCGACAAAGTCACATCACAATTCAATTCTATTATGTTGTTTGAGCAGCTACATCATACTATTAAAAAGCAAATCTTTTGCATATGTTAACATTCTTCAATTTTCCTAATAATGTGGCTACATCATCTTGGATTGATGGGAAATGCATTTAAAGTGGATGCACACTCATAAAATGTTTTATTACATGCCTTACATGGGGCTTCAAATAGAAAAATGGTTCACAATGAAGGAAACAATTGAACTGCAAGTGAATCATATTTGAAGAATTTGTGTGTTACATTTCACTTAAGGATGAGATTGAGCTACAACAACAATGAATTATGATGATGTCTGACTAGATACATTGTAATTTGATGCTTTCTTTTGTGAATGTAAAAGGACCAAAACTTTCCAGGAACACCGCACTCTCTCAATGGGAAGTTAGTAAATAACATTTGACTAAGGTCCTTCGAGATCACAGTGAGTCCCTAAATACTAGTTAAATGAAAAACAATAAGAGGGAAAAGCATAATCAATAGAGGAAGATTTGGAGAATGAGTCAACACAGCTAAAGAGGAATGAAGGGCAACCAATGCGCATGAAGGAATGGGACGCCATCCAAAGCAAATACAAAGTGAATGTATTGAAATGCTTTAGAAACTTTCAAAAACAATGTGATAGCAGGGTATGCACATTCACCAATAAGTGCCTCGAAAAATGTGATCTCAACGAATGCCATATGCCAAAATGAATTGTTGAAAAGACCACAAAAAAATGGAGAATGCCTTTTTTAAAAAGATATAATCTCCTGGGAACATATGAACTATAGAATATGTATAAAATGTATATGTTGAAAATACCTTAGAGACATGTGATGCGTGCCATCTGAAATATGAAGGAGGAATTCAAAATGACTACTGAAAATGCCTTACAAACTTTCAAATATTGTAGACAGTTTCCACTGCCACACATCAACCAACAGGGGAAACTTCAAAGGGACACAAGCTTATGTGAGAGTACTTCTCCAAATGTGATCCCATGGGAAGCCGTGATTGCAGTGTAAGCCCAAAATAGGTTTGTTGTGAGAGCGGAAACAAATGGAGGTTGACCCTAGCAAAGTATACAAAATGGATTGTGGAAAATGCTTTAGAAATTTTAGAAAGCACATGTAGTGAGAATGAATGTCACAGATAGGGACATCCATAAAATTTTAAGAAGCTCGAGTTGTTGAGGGAGGAATGTCGCCATAGCCTGAGGAGAAATCCATGATGGTAGATGCAAGGGAATGAATGAGCAAATAAAATTAAGGAACAAAGCAGACTAAACTAAAATCAATGTCTCAAGATGGATGAGAAATGTAGCCTGATCCTGGCCTTTCCTAGTTGTCTCACAAGTTGAAACCACTCACCCTTTAATTTGTGTGGGGTTAGCGAGAGGGAAGCACATGGCATGTGGGCCCGTGAGTTTTTTAAGAAGCTTGGGTAATGTTAATATTAAAGGAGCCCGATGACATTTTCAAAGGATCAGGGCAAAGGTTTTTTAAAATTAAAAGTCCGATTGAAATAAAATGAATTCACATTTAAGGGAAGGGCTTTTAAATGCAGAGTGGATATTTTACACATAGGTGTAAAATAAAATATGGTGAGTGAAAACAATGCCCGAGTAAAGTTTTATTTTAAATGTTGAGAAAAGGCATGGGTTGGATAATTATTCACCCATATAATGATTTCACAAAAAAATTCCCATTTACCATTTAAATGGTGGTATAAAAGGTAAATGTGGGTAATGTGGTAAAAGGGAGGCCCACATCAAAATTAAAAAAATCCATGAAGCAAAGTCATTTTAATTGCCCCACCAGATAGCCAAAAGGTTTTATATTTTAAAAGAAATGCTTTTAAATATAAGAGAAATTTAAAGATTGGTTATAAAGTGAAATTGCACGGGAGTCTGAGTTAAGTGAAATATATTCACTTTATGATTAAAAGACTATTATTTGCTAGAAACATTTGCAGCTACAACAAAGAAAAAGAACAAAAATGAAAAGTTTTCAAGGCAGAGATATTTTCTTTCAGCTGTTGGTAAATTGGAGATTCCTCACATGGAAAAATTTTTAGTTGCTTGACAACTTGGAGCAAAGGCAAATTTGGAGGAAATTTTTTGTTGTTATAGAGAGATAAGAGATGCTTTGCAATCATGCTGATTAATGAGAATGGAGCTACCAAATGGAATTTTCAGATCTTCTTCTGTAACATTCATCTCTTCTATTTCTTCTCTTCTCTTCTCATTATTCAGGGTTCTAAATTCTTGTGTGGGGTTGGGTAGATAGAGAAATATTTAATTTTGAGTAATAATTTGAGCCTGTAAGCTTCAATGGCTGATTTCATGAGTAAATATCAGCTAGTTTGTGCAAAAAAATCATGAAAATCATGAATGTCATCAAATTGTCTCCATATTTGTACATTTCAAGTCATTTGAATTCAATAATACCAAGTATCTTTGAGTTTGGCATCTCATTTTTTTGAGATTGTTTTATCTGTCTATGGGTATGTTTCAATGAAATGGTTAAATACTTTGAACAGTAATTGTGATTTCAAATGTGCAGGTTGGATTTGGTAAGAAGAGTTTGATTGATAACAGGAGAAGATATGTTAATGTAAGACATTAATAGTTGTAAATCCACTGGTTGAAAGTTGTTTGCTAATGAATTCATTTTATAGTTTTATGCATTCTCAGGAACATTTTAAATTCAAAATCATTTTAATCCCTATTGTTTGGTTGACGTTTGGTGTTGAGTTTTTCCTCCCAATTACTAATTGTCAAGTTACCAAGATTTTAGCTAGATTTGAGGTTGTTAATGCTTTCCTTGGTGTATTTTCATTGGGAGTTATCTGCTATAAAAGCAATGCCAGTGTGTAATTGAATTAAGCTTTAGGCATTGTATAGGTTGACCCACCTTGGTCCTACAGAGCCAGAAGTGCAGAAGAGTTCAATCTTTGATTGAATCTTGTTAGTTGGCCCAATCCCTCTTTGAGTATGAGAATAAGAAAGTGGTTAATTCTTTATTATCCATTGAGTTGATCGATTTGGAACACCAACAAAAAGCATGAAGAGGTCTATTGTCAGCATGCTTACCACCAGTGTTAACCTCATGAGGTGAAAGAAGTTCCATAATCAAATCCATCAGATAAGGAGTATCCGCAAAGAACTCCACTGCAGCTTCATACTGCCCTGTATTACTCTCATGGTTACCCATGTCTTTATATTGCCCCTCACATAGGTGAAACAATGTTGTAATATTTGCAGATTCTATAGAATCATCAAGCAATTCCTTCTTCGCAACACAAGACAATGTTGTTGGAATATCTATGCAATCGTCCAGTGGACACATGAGTAATTGACATTTTAGTTGTCTTTTCAAGCACACAACCCTTCACCATAGGATAATCAATGCAACCATGTGCATCCTCTTGGATATCCACACTATATCTATAGCTGACATCACATTTATGAGCTTCTACACCATGCAGCTATTTTCATACTTAGGTTCTAGGAAATATGAGGCACACTTGTCAAGTAGCATTTTTTCAGTCACATACTGATAGATATCTTTATTGATGTCAACATCCCCACACCCTCCATGTAGTTGGGAATTCAACAAGTTAGAGGTGAAATATTCATTGAAAAAATGACCTACATCAACATCACTTTGATCTTTATACAAACCATCCACAACACATCCATTGGTAGTAATTGTCAGATACTCATTAGAGGTATCCTCAAAAAGAGGATTGCTCCTACACCAATGGGGATTTTCATTTGTAACCTCACTATCCAAGTCTCATCATCTTTAAAATCAGGATGCCAACAATTCGGATTATCAATGTACTCAAAATCAGTGTAGTCACTTAAGGAACATAGAGAAGAAATTTCAACATCCTCCTCATTATTTGTGTTTGCAATAATTGACCCATATTCATAGAACTCTTCACATGAGGAGAATTGCTCACTGTCTAGGAAATAGATACCTTCAAGGCTATTAACATACCCCCTACTAGAAGCAATGGATTCCATCTCCACTTCATATGAAGAATCATATTCAATAGTAGATTGCCCAAATTTGATCTCCTCATTTTGGTTCCTTATTTGTACCATATCACTGAGAACAAGTGTATTCCCTTCATTGACTGATGCATGATGGCTGCTAGCTAAGTCAACTTGTGAGGTTTCACATTGTACTTCTTGTGTTTTCTCATAGATTATGACATCCCAAGGAAGATAATTATGCACCACCTCCTTGTTTTCATATTCTCTCTTCATACTCTTCACTACTACTTGCATTTGCTTCTATGTGGATAGAGAAATGACAACATTCAACAGTCAATTGTTCTGACTCTGATGCTTCTCTTGGATATGACAATCCTAGCCTTTGATCTTCTTCAACATGGAATCCATTACCCCTACTTTGGGAAGCAGATAAGAGCTTACCACCATGCTCAATGCTTTCCACAAAATTTATCCAATCTATTACTTGATCAAGGACATGAGGCTTCTGATCCTGATATGTATGCCTCACAAAAAAATTGATGCACATTAGATCACTAGGCCTAAAACTCTTGGGTATCTCCATCAAAACATCCAAGAATCTTGAATATAAGTCATATGGTGACTCATTTGCATGTCTCTTTATCTTATGTAGCTTCCCGATAGAAAGAGTTATATCAAGCCTTCTCTTCCTTGGTTGATGTGAAGTTGATGCTTTCCCACATTCTGTATTTCTCAGGAGTAAAGTGGTCATGACATCTATGAGATCTTCTTGACAAACCCTTTTACCTTTTGATCTACTTGGTTCAATAGTTTGAACATTGCTAGAATTACTACTAGCAATCACAGGTCCTCTCATCATTGAGTATCTCAAATTGTTCTCAATGTTAATGGAAATTTGATATGCCTAGTACAGGGTTATGGGCTCCTTGTTTCTTAATAAGAAGCTCATCTTCTTGTCAAATGCTCCTAGATATACAACCAAACATTCTGCATCACTTGGCCTTATATCTTCTGGAATTTCATTGATTTCTTTTGCAAATCAAAGGTTGAAAACAAGAACTAACTCACCTTCACTTATATGGATTTCCATAAAATTCTTCCTAACCACACTTGGATTCACCTTTTCATCGAATTGTTCAACAAATCTTGTCATGAAATGATTCCATGAAGCTATGGAACCCACTGGAAAATATGAATACCAATCCCTAGCATCATCCTTCAAGGATTGAACAAAAAGATTCATGACAACATCTTCATGATTCACCTCATAATCCCCCATAACATCCATGAATGTTTGCAAATGTTTAGAGGCTACTTCCAAACTTTTCCCTATGAATTTGGGAAACTATTTCCTAACATTTAAGGAATTAGATTGGGGAAACCGCTAATGCCATTAAAAACCAACAACATATACCTTTCAATAATAAAATCCCTTTGAGGGAATGATACAACTTCTTCACCCTACATACCTTTACTGGATGCTCTATAGGGAAATCTTCGTAAAGGTAAGGCTCAAAATAATGGCATACTTCTCAGATAATTACAAACTTTGCACATAAGAAGTATGAAAAGGACTACTATTATTCCCTGTCTTAATGCAAATTCATCTAATAGGGAATCACTTATGATCTCAATTCTTGAATATTTCTCATAAACTTCCTTCAAACAAAGTAATACAATTTCTAGATTTACGAGAATACCTGGAAATTTGTAGTAGCTGTTATCACTTCTTCCTAACTACAAATCCTACAAATCTGGAAATCTTCTCCTGGTTCTCCGGACAGAGTCGCCACCTCCTTGTATAGAGGAATCAACTTCAAGAGCATGAAGTTATTTTAAGGGTAAATTTTGTTTTGGGTCTTCTCCGACAATAGAATCACACTCAAATCCTTTGATCTTCGACGCAACTAAATCATTTCCAAGTCCAAGAACTTCTCAATTTTCTGAACAAAGGTGCTCAGACATACTAAATTCAGAATGGAAAATAATATGACCCTATGTAATGACTCTTAAGGCTTGATTCTTCAAGATCTGAATGACTCTATGACAAAGCAATTTGCAACCCGACATCTCAGTGCATCCCCAATAGAGTTGCCATTATTTTGGTGGTTTTTCCAGTGCACCTAAGGAATTTCTAAGGGATAGCCAATTCCTATGTTCAAGATCCCTAAAATGACTGGCCAACTAACAAGATTTAGTCAAAGACTGAGATCTTATACACTTTAGGATCTATGGGGCCAAGGAGGGTGTTTCTATTGTGTTCATTTGGGAATATGCTTTAAAGAACACATCACTTTCACATATTAGTTTGAGTGAAGCATAATTATGCAACAATTACCACAAGATTGGCTAATCTTTAAGTAAATCGCTTACCCATTCATAAAAACAAAGACATCCTACATGATAATTGACACATACATGTGTTAAGATTAATGAATTTTAAAATGAATTTGAATCATGAATTTGAGTCGGTCATTAGACAACTGTTTGATTAACCCTTTAGGTGAATCGTTAAGGAATAAACCAGTACCTTATCACATGGGGAAATGGAGTCGCATACACAAGAACTAGTAACACATAAATGACTTTAAAATTTAATGGAATGGACTACTCTCACAACAACTTTGCATTATGGAGCCCACTCTTTCTGATATATCACTTCTTATCAAATCCTTTGTGAATAATTGTAAATGTAAGACCCCATTTATGAATTTTAATTGATTGCTTGAATCAAGGTAGAAAAGGAGACATACATTCAAATAGATGTTCGAAGAAGAATGAAAATATCATTAACATTACATTAAAAATCCACACAAATTCACACAAGGGGAGAAAATATATCAGAATTATCATTTACTCATATTTATTAGTCATATCTATAAAACAATTTAAGACAATTGCACCTGTTCTTCCAAAAGCTCAAAACAAGCTATCTACTCTATTCCTTCTTTTCTATTTCTAGCGTTCTACCCATATGCACCCAACTTAAAAACCTAACCATAATTTTCATCCTTTGCAAATGAGCTTTGAATTCCCTTTTATAAGGTAAGGGAGCAAAACAAGCCACCAGCTCAAATGCAATTTAGATACAAAATTTTCATTTCACTCTTCATTTCGACTGCATTTCACAAAATGCCCACATGACAATTTTGTTAGACACGGGGAAAAGCCAAAATCATCAAATCCGTCAGGAAGAAGAAGCAAAGTACCGCCAAAATCTTCATCCATTGCTAAGTGAGAAAAAGCACCAAAACCCACAACACCACGAGGGCACACCATCACCTTCCAACATCTCAAAATTATGTCACGCACGCAAGAGAAGCAAATCATGACCCAAAAATCATTTATCAACACAAAAAATTATTTACCATCACCTTCATTTCATACACTAGCAGACCCTTTTCCATCAACACACACACCCCGGTATACACGACCACTCCAAGTAACAACAAGGGCCGGGGAAGAGATTTTGACACCTTCTTCGACCTTGTCCTCGTCTACTACAACAATGTCTCTTCCACTCGGGGTTGAAACTACCAGAGGAGGGATAGACAACACTCCCACCTCAGATGACACAACTTGGCCCATAGTCGCTAGATACTGGCGGTAATTGGACTCAGTCTCCGTATCAGTTTCTAATGGGCTATCGATAAGGTCGATAAGAGAACTTTGTCGACCGAACAAACCACAGCCATATCGGAGCTTTCGTCGAGTTCTGCTGGAAGGCCCAAAAGCTTCGTCTCCCTTTATCTCTATCTCCTTTGAGCTCCCAGCCTAGTTCTATAGTTTGTGGCCGCATCTAACCATCACTGGTGAAGGTTCTCTCTCCTTGATATCCTCATGAATGCTATGTTCATGTCCAGGATATTCACTGCGAGGCTTTTGAGAGTGAAGCCTAGAAGATCTTTGCACTGGAATTGATGTGGAGCCAGACCTGCTCATTTTGTAATTTCAAGCACACTCTTGATCCTCGCTCTCTGCAACAGTCTAAGGACTCAGCTACTTAGTTGCTATGACAAGAATAACAACTCTTTCACTTCTATTTAATGAGCGAGATGATGCTATTGATTACTGATACTGCATGAGAAAAAGCACATGCACAAAGTGGGCAATTCGCTAGCAGGAGTATTTTCACCATTTCATTTGCAAGTGCATGAAAGTCTACAATTTTCACTTCATGATTATATGCAATTAAATCTTCACACGCACAGAGATCAATTTGATCACTCCTACAAAAATCTAGCCATTAATGCACAATGTTTGCAGAGTAAAAAGGCTATCACGTTCCATTTATCGACTTTAAATATAGGCCATTCATCTCATGTTTGGATGGCGAATCGAGTGGCTGGCCTTAGTTTGACTGTCTTTGAATTCTAGTGGTACTTCACTGATGTGTCCTTAGCCAATGATATTTATCCATCTCAGATGATATCCTCTCTGTCAGTGGGCTCCACCCATCGCACAAACTGAACAGATCTATACAAGTGTCGAGATCTCGTTGATCTCATTGATCTCGCTTGTCTTAACTGGTGTTCATCTTATCCCAGTGAGCCAATGGGGAACAATGAGGATTATTCCCTAGATTTGATCTCGACCATTTGTTGAAGGCACCAGACCATGGGCATGGTAGTGGGGAGTGGGTCCCATAATTGTACAAGGACACACATCCTTATTTTGCCAGTCTCACTGCTCTTAACCCACTGACTTTTACCACTCGTGAGCTGGCGGGGTACGACTGAGATCTCATCTTGGATCATCGAATCTTAAAACCTGCACTCCATACAATGTTGGCATTTAATAAAAGGGACTCGGTTAAGCCGATGATGACAAGACCCTTGAAGGTGAATGACTTAAGTTTAAGTCACCAGGATAATTTAAGACCCAACTTAAGGAAAAAGCTAAAGTCGATGGAAAAATTGATGACCGATGCATCGAGCTAGAGGGGCTGATAAACCAATGTGTAAATATGGATTAAAAGGTGACTTAAGAAATTGGTGACCGACAGAGCAAGTCAACGTGCAATTATAACATTTGCATACCCTTGCAAATAAAACCCTACCCATTCATGGGGACAAGGGTTAAAAATGGAGACTAGAACCAAGGGAAAATGAGAAAATTCTGTAGAATTTTAGAAGCTCCATCATGCCTCATCATGACTTAGGAACTACAAGTAAATTCATTCAATTTTTTTGTATAATATTCTTTATTTAATCATATAATATATATTTTTATCCTTAAGAATCTTTTCTTAATGGAATCTAGATGGGCAAGGAATTGATTATTCAACAAGTAATAAATAATATCTTTATACAAATAATCACATGTTATAGCACTCACTATATATTGCTAGCAACTTACCTATTCATGCAAATTTGCTTGGGTCTTATTAGCTTCATTGGATGTATTTCTTGATCATATTCTTATATAATGTTTTTCCATTTCCAACACTTATCTACAAGCTTACTTTGCATCAACAAGGATTTAATTGCAATATAAAGTACAACAACAAAAAAAATTCTATGTAGTTTTTTCACAACCTAGACTAGAACAAAAGATTATTTCTCTATATAGGGTTAATTGATTTTTTTTTTTTAAAAGATGTCATAAAATCAATTTATTGCTCATCACTTGTATCCTATATCTTTGCATCAAGATCATTGCACATGTATGCTCATATGTAAGCGAGTAAATATAGAATGGTTTGGTATAATTGGGGTTAATAAAATATAAGATTCTATGATGCAATTTTTATTCTCTTAAAATTATTTATTTATCTCTATTTTCCACTCAATCTTAGCATCCTTCTTTAACATATCATTCAAAGGCTTCAGGATCTATCGAAAACTAGTGATAAACTTTCTAAAAAAGTCAATATTTATGAAGAAATATTTTATTTCCATTTCACTATTTGATATATTTAGTTTCAAGAAATTGAGAATGTGAATAATAGATGGCCCTTAAACTTCATCGATTTGACTAGAATTTTATTATATACTTGATTAGGTGGATTTTATTTGACATGAATTGATAATCTTCTAACTAGGCCTATGATAGGAGGATTATTCATTGGAAAAGTAATGTGAAAATGATGATTCTTGATAAGTAGTTTGATATAGAGGTGTGTGGACATATGACACATATCCTTTGGGTATGTGCAGGATCATGATGGGCCAAAAAGTGGCAATATGATGGGTATGTGGCTAACAACTTTTTTTAACCCAAAATTGATGAAACGAAAAGGGTTTTTAAAGGAGATTCTCAGCTTTCCACCAATATAAATTATGCTTTACTTTGAATTTAATATGTAATTATTATTCATTTTTCTATTCGGAAATTACGACTAGTCTGATTGATAGGCGATTGAAAACATCTGCAAAGCTTTCAAGCGGTATCACATTTTGAATCAAAGAGCATGTGTCACATTCTATGCTTTTATATACTATAAGTTAAAAATTGAATTTCATGAAGTTTTGACCCAAGAGTTAAAAGGTGAAATTGGACATCACGACTTTTTATATTTTTTAAAAGTTGCTTTAATAAAAGTCATAATTAATTGTTTACTTGAAAAAAAATTACAAAAATATGCATCACATGGAACATGAGTCATCTGCTTATATCTAAAATATTATAAAAAATATTATCATTTATTGTGGTTGAATTGGTTGAAATGAGGACACCTACTTCTTGTTTTCTAGAATTTAAAAGTACTACTGCATTGAAATTTCAAATTTTCACCATTTTTTTTTAAGCAAACCTAGTAGTTTAGAAACTACATTCAATTTTCTACATATTCTATTCTTACATATTTTTGAAAAAAATAGATAACTTATTCAATTTTTTATGTCAAGTTTCCTAACTCTGATTTTTCTAATTTTTTTGCCACTTAAGGGCATGCTTTTTCCATGATGATCCTGCACATACCCCTTTTTGTATTTTTTAATTATTCAAATATTTGGCCAAAGTAATGTAAAATCACAAGTACATTCTTCCTTAGTTTTTTCTTCTATACTTTGATGGGGAAGAAGAATCTGAAGATGTTCCACTCTTTGATAGTGATTTGTAATCATATAAATCCTTACATAAATAGGGATGTATAAATCCATTTATATGAATACAATTATTTTTGTCCCTAACTATGTTAAGATTTAAAATATAAATTACACTTTCTAATTCTTAAGGAGTAAACTTCAAGTTATGCTTATATTTAAATATTTTGGGTTCAAACCTCTTTTATCATCAAATAAATAGAGATAACTCAACCTTGATGAATCACTAGGTTTAATTATGGTGTGAATGAGGATTAACCCTATGAGTAGTTACCTGATGGGTTAGGTTCTACTAAAGAATATTTTGTAGTTAAGCTAGAATAAATCCTCTCTTTCTTAAATGAAACCAAGGAAAGTTTGGGGGCTTTTGAGCAAGAGGTAAGAGGGGTAGAAAATATTGAAGAATATGAGGATAAAATTCATGTAAATGATGAGAGTCAAGACCAAGAGCATACAAATCATGAAGGGCATGGTGAAGCCTAAATAAATCTACAAAATTAATACGAACAAATAAGGAAAGTTGATGTAAGTTATCAATTAACCAATGAAATTACAAGATATATGAAGAAAATAACCTTATCAATTTTTGATGGAACTATGCTAAGAAATGGAGCTAAAGAATGGCTCACTAACATGGAGAAGTATTTTGAGATTATGAACTATTTTGAGATAACCAAGGTAGTTTGAGGAGCCAACCATTTGTCCAATGAAGCATCTAATTGATGAATGAATAATATTATGGAGTTAGTATTGAATTCCCTAAGTTTGACATGGGATCACTTCATGGTTATCTTTAGGAAAATATGGTTACCTCAGAGATATTTATATTAAAAATTGGCTAATCTTCATAATATACATCAAGGAGATATGTCAATGACTGAATACTAGGATAAATTTTCTAGGTTATCTAATTTATACCTTAGTATCATCAAGATGGACAACATCTATGGAAATTTAGATGGGTTAGCTTATTAAATAATAAACATCAAAATCCAATGAAATAACAAAGCACAAAGGAAATATAATGAAAATAAAAGGAGTAATATTACTAGAAATCTTCATCTTCCATGGTTCACCTTTGTTACACCTAGTTTGCAGCAAGTCAATGAGGCCCTCAGATTTCAAATTGAGCAACCTATAATAATGCCAAAGCCCTATGCAAATGTTGAAGGATTTGATAAAATTATGCCTATGTCTATGATAATATGATAAATGAAAATAATGACTACAAATGCTAAAATGACTATAATGCCTATATTAAAAATGACGGGATCCCGAAATTATGAGCAAAATTGTCTTTTATAGAAAACACAATTTTGAGTGGACGGATGAGATTAAATTCTAAGAAAGACTTAGAATGAGAGGCCCAGATTAAACTTGAGAATCCCTAATTAGGGTTAGGCAAAATTCGTGTCGAGCGATTAAGATACGACATGGAGAAATAAATGGATGAAATGATTGGAGAATAAATGAGACAAATTAATTAGAAAATAAGATTTTGAAAATCAAGAGAAGATAAAAATTGCCTGATTTGTGAGATTCGAAAAATCAAGAAGATAAGAGTTGGACTGAAGATCAGATTTGGAAAATCAAGAATCTGCTGATTACTTGATTTTTGGAAGATTAGTTACTATTTTGAATTAAATTAATTCAAAATAATGATTTTGTGAGACAATAAATAATCTTTTTCAGATTATTTACCAAAACGGACTGACAGTTAAGAAAGTGATGACATTTAAATAATTTCATTTATTTAAAATGAGAGGAATATTAATTTAGGCAATTAAATAATTAAATTTAATTATTTAATTTAGCAAACAAGATTAATCAATTAAATAAATTAATCAATTTATTTAATTAAGACAATTAATGACATATTAAATAAATAAATTTATTTACTTGTAATCAAGAAGAAATATATGATGAAGAGATAATTAAATAGAAATTGAAATTTATTTAATTAAAAGGAAAACAGACAATTGTAGCGTGTTAATAAATAAATAAAAATTTATTTATTTAATAATCATGAAGAATAAAAGACATGAATTAATTAAACAATTATAAATTGTTTAATTAATGATGGGAGAAATGTGGACCAAGGACATAATTAAATGTCATAATTATGCTAGAAGTGAAAGTGGTAAAAATGAAGCAGGGCACAGGTCATTTTAGGTGTGTCTACAATGGACATTTTGAAATAAGAAAATTCACCATGGTATTTAATTCTTAGATAAGATAATTGGATGTACATGGTCCAACCATCATGGACCAAGTATTTGAAAAAGGAAATCAAACAAGAGAAGAAACTTAAATCCATTTCATCCTATTAAGATAAGTCTAGAAAGAAATCTAGCTAGTCCAAATATTCATCATCCTTCAAGAAGAAGAACTCAAATCAAGATTCCAAATCAAATGAAAAGGAGATAAAAATAAATTATAACAAGAACAATTTCCAAAATGGAAAGAGAAATAATAACTTCAAGAGGAAATATGACACTAACAATGATAATCCAATAGAGAATAAAGGACCATATAGTGGGTTTTTTACCTATGGAGGTGATGATAAATATATAAATCAATGTCCAAATAAAATATAAGGAAAATAGTTTTAAAATTTTTCACTTCTATCTCAATAGACAACTTTCCAACAAAGGTTTTATGTAGCTATAGACATTTGTCACAAAGGAATACAAAGTAACACCTATTGAAACTAAAATTATTTTATTTGGAATGATAATTTATATTCTTATAGACACCAGTGCTATTGAAAGTTTCATAACACCTATAGTATAAAAAATAATTCCTAAATGAGTTGGTTATATGGCCAATCCATGGTCTATTGAGTATGGAAACTAATCAATACCTTAGGTAAAATGAAGCTAAAGTGAGATTACCCTATTTCTCAATATAATTTAAAATTGTATGTAGGCCCTTTGGGATCATATGATGTCATACTAGGAATGAGTTGGTTGTGGCATCATAAGGTTGAGGTATATTTTTTGATAAAGTAGTTGAATGCTTAGATGATTTAGGAAATCCTACATTGATTCGAGGAATTGAGCATGAGGTTAGCATTAGTAAGGTGTCCAAAATAAAGATCAAGAGAGAAATAAAAAGGATTCCAACTATTTGCAATCAAAATGGGTCAAGTAGAGAAATAAAATGAGAAAATATTTTAAGATAATTTTATCATTTATGAGTTCTAAGATGTCTTTCCTATGAATTTATAGTTTTATCACCTAAGAGTGCCTTTTATTTTTCAATAAATATAATTCTAGGCTTTGAACCACTATCCAAGGCACCTTACCAAATGACGACTACAACAATTTTTGAGTTGAAGCCCAACTGCAAGAACTGTGATGAACACATGTTTTCCTAATTCTATACAATAGAAAGTTTATTTAATAAATACCATATTCTTTTAACAAATAGAATAAATAAAAACATTACATTTTCTCTTTTGAAATGAATAAAAAATAGATTAATAATTTTATTACATCAACTGAATAGAGTGTTGATTTGGTTCATACACACACAATAAAGATAGAATTATATGAACAAAATCCTATCTCTCTTGAAATACTTCAAATTATAAGTTGAATTTGCAATCCCAAGGCTTTTATGTTCAAGTCTTGACTTACTAGGTTCACTCAAGATTCATTGTGGAATATTATTACAAAGGGACTTATAAGTTGGTGATCTCACTTATTGGTATATATTTCACAAAAATAATCAATTAGATATTCAATATTTGGCTCTTAAATTCACAAAGATAAAAAATTATTTTGATAAATTTGATCAATTCTTTAGAAATTATCTAATGATTTTAAAATAAAATTAAAAAGATAAGGGAAAGAGAGATAACAGGTTAAATAAATAAGGGTTTCAATGATCACACACAAATATCTTTCAAGAATTACTAATAGAGACCTAAATCATTTTGTATTTCACAAAAAATATTCATAGCTACATACAAACATTAAAAATGTTCAATGTAAACTTCAATTATGGTGGGCCTTTCGGGGAAGGTTAGTAGGAGGAATGGCATGGAAGTCTGAGAGGGATCTGAGAGGATAGTGAGGTGTTAATTGGTTTAGCAAAGGCCAAGAGTAGAGTGCAAAATTGTGGCGAAGGATGTTGAAGATTTTGAAAAACTAGTCGTTATTGGCCGGTTCTTGGGCAAAAGGTTCACGAGAGAGGAAATAAAGGTTTGGGTAGTGGACAAATGGATGTGCGTTCCGATCATTAATTACATGCCAAAAGGTTTTTTCATTGCAGTCTTCAAGGAAGAAGGAACCAGAAACGAAACATTGAAGAAGGATTGGAAAAATGGTGAATCACATCTTTTCTTGCAGAAATGGAGGAAAAATTTTAATCCGTTAATTTTCAATCCATCGGAGGGACCAATTTGGTTAAGGCTTTACAACCTTCCATATGAATATTGGTCAGGAAACTGCTTAAAGAAAATCGGTGACTCCTTGGGACGTACAATTGATATAGATATGAGAAAGTGTGAATCATTAATATATGCAAGAGTAAAGCTTCTGACTTTAAGAGAGATCCCAAAAGAAATAAAGTTGAAAAGTGGAGGTGAAATCTGGAACCAACAATTGGAAGTTGAAAAATCGGCACTTTATTGTTTGAAATGTAAGCGCAGGAATCATAATGAGGCTAACTGTAATCGGTTGCCTAAACCAAATCGAGGCATTTGGCGTGAAAAGGCTCAGAAAAGAAAAAATGTTTTAGAGGCAGAGGGAAAAGAAGACAATGGGGAAGGAAACCATTCAATGGTCAACTGGGCAATGATACTGGACAATCCACTAGAGTCGGGGTTCCAGGAGCAAATTGCACAAGCAGAGGAAGGTATGATGCATCAAAGTACACCTTTGTTGGTGGAATACCCATCGCAAAAATGTGATCAGGAGGACACCCTTTTGGAGGGGAGTAACTCATCGGATCAAAGAAAAGAAGGAGAAATAGACATTTTGGAGGAACGCCATATCTTCCAATCTGCAAAGGCTTCATCTTCAAAAGTTGGAAGGAAATCGTTCAAACAAAAGCATGAGGAAGAGGCCCAGAAAGGTAACCAACCATCAATCAAGACCTATATGACAAGATCCAAGGGAGGATGCCCCTCCCTTGGACGGAAATGAAGATTCTCACCTGGAACGTTAGGGGTTTAAACACCCCTAACAAAAGGCGACTGGTAAAGCGCCAGTTGGAAGTTCAGAAGGTGGATTTGGTTTTTCTGCAAGAAACTAAACTAGGAGACAAGGAATCAGTTTCTTTCTATAATTCCTGTAAAAATTGGAAAGGTGAATTTATGGTGGTATCAGAACCGTCAGGAGGTCTAGGCTTACTCTGGAACCCAAATGTCGTAGAAGTGGAGGTAACTTCAAAAATCAAAAACTGGATGAAAGCAAAGGTAAAACTCTTAGCCAATGCAAAAAATTTCAAAAATTTCAATATTTATGGGCCTTCAAAAGTAGAAGAGAAAAAAGTTCTATGGGATGACTTAATTAAATATTTAGATCAAGAAAGCACAATTTTGGGTGGGGATTTTAACACAATCCTTGATTTAAGTGAAAAAAGTGGGGGAGTAAGGAAAGTGTCCCAATCACAAAAAGATTTTGCTAAATTTGTAGAAACGAGTAACTTAATAGATGTAAAAAATACCAATGATTTTTTTACCTGGAACAATAGAAGACTCGATTTCACTAACATTGCAGAGAGATTAGATAGATTTCTAGTCTCAGAAGATTGGCTACAGGTTGGCAAAACCCTGAAGGCCTCGGTGAGACCCATCTTCATTTCCGATCATTTCCCTGTGGAGCTTCAGGTGGAAATGGAGAGAAATCAATCTAAAGGACATTTCAAGTTTCAAAAAATGTGGCTACATGTAGAGGGGCTTGTGGACTTAATGAAAACTTGGTGGAAGGAACCAATCCTATGGAGAGGCACAAAAATGTTTGTTTTCCATAAAATAATAATAAGGATGAAAGAAAATCTGAAGCATTGGAACAAAAATGTTTTCAAAAATATATTTGCAGAGAAGGAAAGATTGGAAGCTGAATTGGAAGTGCTTGGTGAAAAAATAATAAAAGATGGGATGACGAATGAAGAATTTTTGGAGGAAAAAAAGCTGTTAGAAGAATATAATGAAATTTTGGCTCGTGAGGAATGTTTCTGGCGCACAAAATCTCATGAAATGTGGTTGAAAGAAGGTGATTTAAATACAAAAAAATTTCATCACACAACAAAAATAAAGCAAAGCTGGAATAGAATCAGCGAAATAAAGGATGAGAATGGGTCAATTTTTGAAGAAGAAAAAGAAATCCAGAGTGTGGGTGTCACTTTCTTTGAGAACTTGTTGGGAGGGCATGGAGCAGTGGAGAGGCTATCTCTGAATTTACTTGAAGGAGTTCTAAGATCCATCATGCAAGAAGATAATGCTATGTTGGAGGCAAAAGTTTCATTGGAAGAAGTACATCGAGCGGTTTTTGATTTGCAACCAGAAAAGTCGCCTGGGCCTGATGGCTTCAACGCTCTCTTTTATCAGGTTTGTTGGGATTTTTTGGGGGAAGAAATAGTCGGTGTTGTTGAGGAATCGAGGAAAAAAGCAACAATTTTGAAGGATCTAAACAACACAAATATTGCATTAATTCCAAAGAAAGAAGTTTGTGAAACATTTGCAGATTTCAGGCTGATATCTTTGTGCAATACACTATATAAAATTATAACTAAAGTCATGGCGAATAGGTTGAAAATTGTTTTGCCAAAGGTGGTAGCTTCGGTGTAAAGTGGCTTTGTGCCAGGAAGAAGCATCTAAGATGGGATAATTATTACTCATGAAGTAGTTCATTCATTGAAAAAATCCAATAAGGAAGGAATGCTAGTGAAACTAGACTTAAGTAAGGCCTATGACAGGGTCCAATGGTGGTTCCTGATAAAGACCATGGAAAGAATGGGGTTTGGCAACAAATGGTTACAATGGGTGTATTGTTGCATTTCATCCCCAAGATATTCAATTTTAATAAATGGCATCCCTTGTGGTTTTTTTAGTGGGGTGAGGGGGCTGAGGCAGGGAGACCCGCTCTCGCCTTTCCTCTTTGTTTTGTTGATGGATCCTTTTAGCAGATTTATTTCAAACCAATGCAGAAGGGGGTTGTGGAGGGGAGTGGAGATTACTCCTGAGATTCTGGTCATTACACACCTATTATTTGCAGATGATACAGTTTTCTTTGGCAAGGCTTCAGAGGAAGAAGCGAAGGAAATGAAAGAGGCCATAGTCTTGTTAGAGAAAGAGGCTGGTCAGGTGGTAAATTCAGAAAAATCTAATGTTTTTTTCTTCAATGCTAAAAAAGGGATCCAACGGTGAATTTTAAACATTCTTGGTTTTAATAAGGGGAAGCTACCATCAAAATATTTAGGAGTGCCTCTTTTTGAAGGACAGATGAGGGCGAATCTCTGGGAGGAAACTCTGGACAAGTGCTTTTCAAAGGTGAATATGTGGAAGGGTCGCTGGTTAACTTTGGTTGGTTGCCTTACCATGGTTAAAGTGGTAATAGCAGCTATTCTGATTTATCTAATGGCTTGTCTTGAGATGCCAAGAAAGGTGGCCAAACGGTTAAAAGCTTGTCAGAGGAAATTGGTTTGGGATGGGGCACAGGAAAAAGAATGCATCCCATTGATAGGATGGGAAACTCTCTAGCAACAAAAAGAAGAGGGTGGTGCAGGAGCTAAGGACGTGCAACTTCAAAACATGGCATTGGGCACAAAACTTGTATGTCACATTTATAAAAATCTGGAGGATCTTTGGAGAAAAATCCTGAAAGCCAAATACTTGGATTCATGGGAAGAAGAGAGGATTTTAACAATTCCAAATCCCCAGCGAGGCTCTACGACGTGGAACTTCGTTCTAAAATGCAGATATCTGATAACCGATCACCTCTCTTGGATCATAAAGGATGGGTTGAGGGCATCTTTTTGGCACGATTCCTGGAATGGTTACGCCCCTCTTGACTCCCTGCCAAACATGGAAGAGGCCATTCTTCTAACTAGTCAAGCGTATGGAGTGAATGTTGCTTCTTATGTAGTGCTGAACAGGGGGCGTGGAAGATGGGATTTTAAGTGGAAAGATTTTGTTATGTTGGAGGGAGAAATCAAAATTCTTTTGCAAATAGAACTGAATAAGAGGTTCGTAGTTTTCACAGGTGAAAAAGATTCTA
>VDFB02172707.1:0-12039 GCA_007258455.2 Sequoia sempervirens | reverse complement strand
TACCTGGCCTAAAGACTATGAAACGGGCTTGCATAAGAGGAGACAGAGTTTGAGGCAAAGAGATCGTGGAGATGAGTTCCTATACCGTAGGAGTTTCAAAGACTTTGCATGAGTCCAGTCGCAGGATGAAAGTATCAAGGTGGCAATATCTCAATGGTTTCAAGTGGAACATTCAAGAGGAGATGGTTCTCTTAAGCCCCAAAATAGTGCACCAATGTTATCAATTGGCATTAAAGATTGAAGAGAGGAGTAAGAGGAAGCAAGATCGGACTTCTAAGGGCAAAGGCAAAGGAAGAGATCAAAGAGGACAGCATGGTGCCTACCAAGGTAGAGGCAATGACCAAAGAAACCAAGGAGAGTCAAAACTCATAGAGCATGGAGGTGAAACATGTACAAGAGGTGGACATAACCGGGGTAGAGGACCTCAAGGAGGTTCAAATAGAGGAAGAGAAGCAGGCAGGCAGGAGCCTTTCCTTGTATGTACCTACTCTAGGCCTTTCCTTGTAAGACCTCCTTGGTGCTTTGCTTCACCAATCTAACCTATAGGTCCCTACTCATGACTAGGTGCCCCTGGTTTGTCTGACCAACCCCTCTTCTATCATTCATCAAGATCATACATTGACCTTCTTGCCCCTCCTAAAGTTTGGACCACATCCATTACCTCCACATAAACCGACATCCTTTTTGGTCTTCATGGTTCCTAATTTCATGATATGGTTATGCAAATGAAAATGAAGAAAAAGTAATCATCTCCTATCCATTAATGGAAGAATGCATGCTTAATGCTCTTTGATACATGATATCAACTCTCTTTGCTCATTGAATATCATCAAAATCCAAAGATGGTACCTTCCGTGACTTCTAGTCATCTTTCTTCCTCTTCCACCAAATGTTGTCCTCTGGATCCACATGTCTCATAGCCTAATTGGATTTGTTTTGAAATGGGTTTCTCTTGAGTCACCGCAGCTCTACCTTTCCAAACTCTTTCATTACTACAGATTGTCTTTGGGATTTAGTCATTTGTACCACATGGTTGATGTGCTTTGAATCCTTGCATCTAAGGGGTTTAAAACCTTAGGGGCCTTAGATGAGAAAAAGAAGTAATGTTTTTCTTTTCTTTTTATGTGAGGATGTAGTAGTGAGATAAAAGAGGACTGTATAGAAAAATGAAAAAAGAAGACATAAAATTCATGGACCATACTATATCACCTACATGCTAGCTAACAAGGACATGAATGTAGTAGATTTAGGTATGATAGGGGTATTGCAAGGTATATTTGAGGAATATATAAGAATGAAGAAGAATTCAATGGATCAAATTATGTCAAATGTTTCTCCTAAAGATCTCCCACAATCTCTATTAGGGAATTTAATCATTTCTAAGCATTTTCCACGCCCCATGGGAAAGTTTGAGGAGGCTCCAATAGTTAAGAGTTTAATGAGTAATTATAACTTCTTTTCCATGCAATCAAGGATTAGTTAGAGAACATATAGGGAAACTTGATGAGCTATGCAACAAAATGAAGAGAATATAGGGCATTTGACCTAGTCTTAAGCATCTCCAAGCCGCCTAGAGATATCAAGGAGTCTTGCCGATAGATAGGGTCGAGGATAGAAATTTTATTTTTGGTTACATTGACATCATGTAGGACACATCCATCGCCTTATTCTTGGTTACTTGACATCACAAAAAAATTATATAGGATGGAGAATGTAATTCTACCTTGTCACTCCATTAAATTTTATTATATATAGCTTGCTAGTGTAGGAATTCTAAGACAAACAATCATGGTAGGACCATTCTTAAAAGATTTCAAATAATAACCTAGTGAACCCATATACTCTTATGACTATATATACACAAATTTAGATTAAACTTAGAATTCATTAATCCTAAGTTCTATTTATTCTATATTACCTCGAAAGTTTGATCAAATCTATTTGCACTGTGAGGTGTTTCCTTGAAACCTCCAACAACACCCTATTCAACATCCAAAATCACATATTAAAATACCATTCCTAAAACAATGCTATTAACACGTAATAAATTTATAATTGTTTACTAACTTTACATACCCCACTGATAGGTGTACTGCAAAAATAAGTAGATTGATCTGAGGTACCAGTGGTCAACATCAGGATCTCTACAATTTTATTAAAATAATAAAACTAAATTAGTTAATCTTTGCATTTGACAATTAAAATTTAATAACCAAATTCAATGAACACGTTCAATTTTACCTGGCTGTCAATACCATATGCATCATGTAGAATGTCCGTTGCCCTCTCCATCCCCGTAGATGCATACAGATCAGGCTGCGTAGAAGTATATGGATCTTGTGTAGCACCCTCCTGAGGGCCGGTAGGGTCATACGAACAAGTGGCTCCGCAAGATCGACACACATGGCCTCGAAGGCCACCACCTGAAGACTCCCCTGGATTGCGCTGCACAATGGGGCTAGTGTGGTGGATGACACTCCGAGTCAAGGATGTGATCGCTTGCAAAGTCTCTACATTAGCACTCTCCTTTGCAACTACCGGCATCACAATTTTCTCATGAGGTGGCCTAGCGAGAGGTCGCCTCCGTCAGTGGGGATCCGCCTGCACCAAAGCCTATCCTCTATAATTCCCCACCTCAAACCTCCTTCATATCAAAATAATTCAGGATTTGGTTCAATACAAACTCACAATATAATTTCCTAAGAAAATATTGGGGACTTCACAGTTATTGCACGGTGGGTAATCAAAGACCATATACCATCTATCATAAAAACGGTTCCTAATCTCTAGGTGGTGGCACCAATGGATAGGAAACCTCTTTGCATTGAGGGTGAGATTTTGATTTGTTCTAGGGTCAGTGAATAGAGAGCACAAATTGCCTTTAGTAATCTTTAAATCTTTAACTTGTTTATATGATAATTTGTCTGCATAATATGCCCTCGATGTTTGCCTCCTATTTTTCCATCCAAATATTTGTTGGGTAATTGCATCCACATTTTTTAACAAATCTTTCAATGAATCTGCTAGATGTATCCTTTCTGTGGTTGAAGAATTTTGATCACTCAACCTACTAATAAGATCTTCAACTTCTTTTTTGTTGTTTTCAATTTCACTCCTCAAATTTTCTTGAGTGCCAGGAGGGTATTGAGAGAATGGTGGGGCAGGTTGATTTTGTTGTTGAGGTTGATTTTGTTGGGGTTGATTTGGTTGAGGATTTTCCTCCTCTTGTTGAGGATTTCCTACAAATTAAAAAAAAAATCATTCATTTTTAAACTAGAACAAACAAAATCAATTTAAAACAAAAAAATTCATTAGAAATACCAAACAAAACTTACCTCTTGCATCTCTTCGTCGTCGGGGTGCCATATTTGTGAAGAAAATTGAACTCAAGTTGATCAAGTGTCAAGAAGTCACCTCCTCAACAACGCGAGCGCGTAGTGCAGGGTTTTTGGCCGCGGGCAGAAATGGAAATCAGAAAAAACAGAAATGAAGAATGTTCCTTTTTTTTTTGCTTTTAAAAAGCCAAAACGCGTATAACGCGTTCGCTAAACGCTAACGCGTTTTGTCTTATTTTGCACTTTTGTGGCCACAAAAGTGCGACCATCTTGGTGCACTTACCCTTAAAAGTGTTATTAATCAAATTTTGCATGGAAAATCATGGGGGAAGTTTATGCATTGTAGAGGACAGACTTCCATTGAATTCTATTCAATGAATAAAGACTCTCATGAAACCTGTGCATATAGTACCAAAAGGGCAGATATCATAGTTTTGGAATGGCAAGTTGCATACCTCAAAAAGCCTAAATTTATTTGCAGAGAGTATAATCCTATTAACTAGTGAACAGTGCTAAGAACTTAGAGGATGGACTTTTATGAAGTTTGTATAGTCATTAGTTCAAGGACAATATTGTGCTTCTTTGAACTTTACTTGGAATATATTGGTTGTGTTGGTAATGTCCTTGTGATGTTAATTAAGTGGATAGTTTTTCTTTTCAAATGGTAAAATGGAGATTAATTCAATGTCATGGTGTTAATAAGCACAATGATATAGTCATGAAGGATAAATGCACAAAACAATTAGTTTGTTGGCACTTATTACCAGTTTGAGAGTTAATTAAGAGCCCACAGGGTTATAACTTGAGTTAAGGGAAGTTATGATAGAGTTATTACTAGGGATGAGATATAGGACCCTTAGGCTTCATTTTTCAAGTAGTTCTTTCATGTTTAGGAGTTGTATAAGAAAAAAATAGAGCATTGTAACTCTATTTTCTCAGTCACAACACTGAGAAACGCACTTTGTAACACATTTTTCAAAGAAAAGACACATATTTAAGTCTTGTATTATTTGTAACACCTTTTCTCAATAAAATTTTAGTATTTTTCCTTCTTAATGGTTGTTTCATTATGTGCAAATGAATTATTGATTATGTTTTTTTTGTTTTATGTTTAAACCTCAAAAGCATTATCTCATTTCCAACGCTTTTAAGTAGAAATCAGTGAACAAAAACAATTAAATAAACTAACAATTGACTAAATATACTACCAATTGATAGAAATAAATGAATAAATACGACTAAATATACTATCAATTGACATAAATCAATGAATAAATATGACTAAATCAACAACTAAATATACTACCAAATTGATCAATCAAAACAACCAATAAATGACTAAAATTGGCTTAGTCATAAATTTGGCCATGTTATAAATGACTAGAAATAAATTACTAATATGGTCACATGACCAAGCTTAGTCATTTATATGACTAAATCAATGACTAAATTAATGAATAAATATACAACCAAATTGATCAATCAAAAAAACCAATAAATGGTTAAAATTGGTTTAGTCATAAATTTGGTCACATTATAAATGACCATCAATAAACTACTAATGGTTATGTGACTAATCTTAGTCATTTATATGCAATTTTAAGTAGTTTTTTTAGCCATTTATTATTGTTTTTCTACTAGTGGACACTTCCTAATTCACCTTATGTTCTAATATTCCCTCCTAATCACATCCCATTAACCTCTACTAGTTCACCTTATGTTTTATTATCCCATCCTAGCTCATCCAATTAATCTCTACTATTTCACTCTATGTTCCATTATCCCTATTAGATCTCAAAAATGTTGGTTAGAAAACCTCAAGAGGTTGCCAAGCTCTTGGTACATTTAGGCTAACGAACAAGGCCAATTCGTGTATTTGAACTTTCTTCTCTTCAGTATCTACCAGACCTAGGTGGGTATACCTATGTAAATGAAGAACACTTAAACTATGTGTTTCCTACTTGAGCAATCTATCCACAATGGTAATTGGGAGTGGAGAGATGCAAACCTAATTTGGTACAAATTGTATAAGAAATATCAAGGTGTAGTTTTATTAATATGTTTAGTTAACAGATGTAAGGTTTTTGAAAACAAATTTGATAAAATTAAATGATGAAATGGGTAAGACCAGTGCCTTGTTGGGTAAATGGACTCAAATGAAGATCTAGAATGTATGACTTATATTGGCTATAACTCAAATTGTTTGTCACACTTATGTTGGTTTATATCTTGTATAAACATGTAGGAAATGGATCCAAATGACATGAAATGACTAGGTTACTTATGTTTTATCAAAAGGATTTTAATCTTTACTTGAAAGAACCAATTGGATAGATCATACAAAAATAACAGATAATATCAAATTGGAGACAAAATGGAAATCCTAATTATATGGTTCCTCTTATTGATCCAAATAACACTTCCAAATCACTGCGATCAACTAAAAGGATTTTAATTCTTTCAAAGAATCCAATTAATCACACCACACAAGAACAAAAAATGTGTCGTGATAAACTAAATATATCCTTGATACACCAGCTTAAATAATAAGGAAATACTAAATTGCAAACAACCAAATAACTATATAATCTCAACAAACAATTGATACCAACATGAAGCCACATAATCATAGATCTTTCATTGATTTCCTCAAAATTATACTTGCAACATAGTCTTTTGAAATGTAAACATTGTGAGAGATTTTTTCTATCTATCTATCCTTATTTTCCTATTATCTTCTCTTATATCTTTCTTTTGGTCCTAGTCTCTCTTATATATACGATAGGCAACAAGCTTCAGACCAAAAGACACAACTCTTGATAACAAAACATGATTTTGAAACTAAATATAACTTAAGAAACTAAACATAACTTAAGAAACTAATACAATCATAACATGTGTACCAATCTGTTAATCTCTGAGTAAAAGCTCGTGGTCATCTAAGACCTGTTCAAAGCTTTTACTATATAATAGGGTCCACATCATTACCACCGACTGATTCTGATTGTTGTTTAGTTGTATCCGGAATGTCCACTGCTCGATTGATAAACAAATTAAATGCTGAAAGGTGATCAATATATCCTTGTTTTGCATGAGTTTCTACATTGGATATGACTTCTTTCATATCATATTCTATGTGCATGAATTTCTCAATTTGTTTATGAGTATTCTGCAAGACAATATCTTGATCGTTGATTTCGTGCAATGCAACTGTTAGAAACTCTATAAATTTTTCTTTCCAATCATCCTTTTCTTGAAGATTCCTTGTATCATCATGGAGTGCAAGAACCAAATTTAAACAACCGAGGTCTTCTTTGAGTCTACTATGATATTGGTTATGAGACTCCACCAAACTATCATATTTCTACAATAACTACTCCTTCAGAATCTATTTATCCATAACTTCCTTCTTATCAATCATCCTTCTTTGCAATCAGATATTCTCCTCTAGTTTTGATTGTATTTGCTTAAACACACCCCAATAATCATCAGCTTATTGAACCTCTCTTTGATTATCTTAGACACAATATTGTACTTGATGATTTTCACTTCCTTTTCCAGTGTTTTACACCTTTCTTGGGCTTTCAAATGGGAATTTTTCCAATAAGCTGCATCAACTAATGCATCTAACACTCTCTTATCTTTTTCAATCCATGGGGCGCATAATTATGGAGCAGAAGAGGAAGATGAATTCTATATTTGATCTGATAATTGCTTTTTCAATTTGTGCTCTAATGAATTTTGCCACATTGACATTCAATTCTGCAGTTTCTAAGGGATTAGTGTCCCCAACTCTTTTGACCAAAAGGTGTCCAAATACTTGATTAGGATTTTCAATCACTGTTGGCCTCTTCTCATGAGGGTATAGTGACTAAATAAGCAAGGTATCCTCATCCAAATTATATCTAGACCCTGAATATATCTTATCACTAGCTTCCTATGATAGGTTCATTTTTATATCCCCTCTTTTTCTAAAATTGTTGAACACAAATACAGAGCTCATGTCCCATCCTAGTAGAAGTAATACCCCATCCTCTTGAAGTAATTCTCTATCTCTTTCAGGAGTGATAGATTGCATTTCCCTTTCAACTTCCTTTTTCAATTCTTCTAAGGCATCAAATTCCTTTTCAAGAGTAATGCCTTTCTCCTTTTGTCTTATTTTCTTCCCCTTATACTCATAGACAAATGATTTGAATTCAAGAGTTTTAACCAAATCATTATCAGAAATGAATTGATGACCAGATTTGACCCTAATGTCATTAGATAACTCATCTGATGTTTCAAATTTTACAAGTTCCTGAGGGGGCTCATATTGTGTAATCACAGGGGCCTTTATCTGTTCCACTGGTTGCTCCTCTCCATCACTCTCTTCTTCTTCACTGTTGTCAATGGAGAAACATACATCAAGGGTGGGTTGTGAGGGTATGTGATCCAAAGGCTCCACATCCTCAACCTGTATTCCTATGTAACTCGTATGAGATGTATCAAAAATGTATGAGGGCACATCTTTTACTATTTCATTCATATGAGCAATAAGCTGCTCAATCCTAGCCAAGGGATCTTGTATATCAGCAAATGCTTTTCTATATGATGGGACATTCTTTCTCTTCCATTCCTCTGCAAGCACAAATTTTTTATATGAAGTCATTCTCTCACCAATGGAAGCTTCATCTCGGTTCTTGATAACATCATCAAGTGCAAACCAATGCTCGTACCCTAACAAATTCTGAGTTAATCTTGTTTGATGAATAAATCCCTCTGCATCAAATTTCTCTCTTTCATACCCAAGAGGAAGGTTGTAATGAGATAATTTAGCATCAATTTCTTCATATCCTTCAATGGTACATACTGTGAAATCTCCAAAACAAAGAGTGTTGGGCATGAGTGATTGTTTATTATGACTCTTGAGATGTTTAGTATTAGACCTTGCTAATTTCCATACTATTTCCAAATAAGCAACAGTTAATCTTTCTTGATGAATAAATCCCTCTGCATCAAATTTCTCTCTTTCATACCTAAGAGGAAGGTTGTAATGAGCTAATTTAGCATCAATTTCTTCATATCCTTCAATGGTACATACTGTGAAATCTCCAAAACAAAGAGTGTTGGGCATGAGTGATTGCTTATTATGACTCTTGAGATGTTTAGTATCAGACCTTGCTAATTGTCATACTATTCTTCATATCCAAAACAAAGAGTGTTGGGCATGAGTGATTGTTTAGTATGAATCTTGAGGTGTTTAGTATCAAACCTTGCTAATTGCCATACTATTTCCAAATAAGCAACTCTATTAGGAACCACTCGGGGTAGAAAATGTGGAACCCCTTCAAATCCATAAACCCTTATTACTATGCAATTGGAGAAGGCATACCAGTCTCCCCAATTATGGTTCACCTTGCCTTTTGGGTTATTCTCCTTTGGTCTCAAAAATATTTTCACCTCCGGGGATAAATTGTGATCATATGAATAGCCTAGCAACTTCATTAGTGGTTTAACAAAATATTCTTCAAAATATAAATAGTGAGGCCTTTCACATTGACTATCCCATAGTGTAGTCCACATCTATATAGGTTTAAAGTTTCCATCTTCATCTATGTATTTGATCCTTAATTCTTTACCCCACACATTTCTAGCATGTCCCTCATATAAAATTAAATGCATTAACAAGGATTAGTGTTTGAAATCTATGCAATCACTATTGTTTTCTATTCTCTCAAGCCCCTAATTTAGGGAATTTTCTAAATAATTTGCATAGTCAAATGACCTAGCATCTTTTCTTTGTATATCAGCTACTACAACCATCGGTGCAATAGACATAAGTGGTGGAACCTCAATTCCCAAGACTTGACCAGCTGAGTAGTAGGTATATTGGAAGTATTCTTCAAACAAATCTATATGAAATGGAGGGTTTTCATTTCTCAAAAATTTCCTAAGTTGACCTTGCTCATTCTTAGGTTTGTGCAATGGTAGCTTCCATCTCTTGTAACTAGTATCCATGCAATGGTATTCTATCAAAAATTCTCTAATGGTGAATGGCAAGTTCATGGGACCTTCTAACCGAAATACATTAGAGATTAGGTCTTGGGAGATAACAAGAATATTGGCCCCATTTGGTGATTGGATAGTTCTTTTCTTGGCATTATATCGACTGACCAAATATTTCACCAATTCTACGTTGATGAACACGTTTGGCACCACAAGTCTTCCTAAGTTTAGTCTCCATGGGTTACAAACTGGTTGAAATCTGAATTGCTTTCTGTAGTGATACATAAAAAGCTCATAGCCCCGGTGTGGCATCCAAACATCCCCCAGACCCCTATGTTTATCTAACAATTTACTTGCTTGAACACTTCTTCTGGGTCTTGGCCCTGACCCCAGACACTGATCTATCAATTCTTGGTTTATATTCCTCTTTTTAGTTTTTTGTTTCTTTGCCTTAGGTTTTTCCACATTTTCTTCCATAGCAAACTTTGAAAAAATGCAACTTTCTAGCTAAGAGTGGGGTAATTATGTGAATTTTTGCTTCCCCTAGCTTCATTGCCTGAGAGCTCTAAGTTTTGTCCTTTCTACTTCTTCCCTTAGCGTAGCCTTTCTGGTTCCTACAAATTGTATGATTAATTTGTGGTGCAATTTACCTCTGTTTTGGCTCATTAATATACCACTTGCTTCAGTCTTGTCATCGGGGAGAGCATTTATGTTAAATATCCCGACGATGCTCTTGATGTCACATCAACTAGTAGTAATCATTCATCCCTATATTTTTGGGACCTTGGTTTGTTTTCCACCGATGGCCACCTTCTCCACCAATAAGTGTTTTTCTTTTGGTCTATCGGTAAGACATCAAACAATGTTACCTGGATGCATCCCAACTTCACTAACAAGTGTTAAACTTTGATACCCTGTGATTATATCGAGCTATCAAGGGACCTTCATCATTTATTCCGTTGATGCACCAAAGCTGTGGCGATGTGATAATCTTTGCTGTTTCCATCGACCCGTCGGGGAGACTACCTTGGAAGTTAGCCAGATGGAAGGATGTTATGCTGATGTAAGGATATGAACTGCCCCTATCGGGTTATCGGTGGGGTGGTGATGGAAGTTCCACCAAAAAATTATTGTTAGCCTGATGGTATCAAATAACTTCAATGGATTCCATGAATGTGATTGTTTGGGTATGTTGGTTACAAAAATGGATTTTTTACACGAACCTCAACAATTTGTCTAGATCATGAAATTGAGTCTGGTGAGATTTTGTAAGGACTAGGAGATAAATGAATAGAGGTTAATGCAAATATGTGGGATTTTTTTGAGTCCTAACAATCCCCTCTTGATTGTGTCCCATTATCTTCTCCTAATTCACCCTATGTTCCTTTATTCCCTCCTAATCCCATCCCATTAACATTTAATGGTTCACCCTATTTTCCATGATCCCCTCCTAGTCCATCCCACTAATATCTACTAGTACATCATATGTTTCATTATCCCCTTCTACTCCCATCTTATTGTACCCTCTATTATTTCACCCTATGTTCCATTATCTTCTCTTTGTCTTATCCCTTTATCCATTCTATTTTATACCATATTTTTCCATGTTTTAAACTATATAGATAATCTTACAAGAAACCTTTCCTTCCACTCATTATTGACCAAGACTCTTCTCCATTATTACTACACACCTCAAGTTTTCACTTCATGTACTATAGTCAAACCCTAGACACCTCCTAATTCACCCTATGTTCCATTATCCCCTCCTAATCCCATCCCATTAACCTCTAATAGTTCACGCTATGTTTTGTTATCCCATCCTATCCCATCACATCAATCTCTAATAGTCCATCCTATGTCCCATTATCCCCTTCTATTCCCATCCCATTACCCTCTCTTATTTCACCCTATGTTCCATTATCCCCTCTTGGTCTTGTCCCATTATCTTCCCCTAATCCACCCTATGTTCCTCCCTCCTAATCCCAACCCATTAACATCTAATAGTTTACCCTATGTTCAAGGATCCCCTCTTGGACCATCCCACTAATCTCTACTAGTCCATTCTATGTTCCATTATCCCCTTTGACTCCCATCCCATTGTACCCTCTCTTATTTCACCATATGTTCCATTATCCCCTCTTGGTATTGTCTCTTTATCCCTTTTATGCTATACCACCTCCATCCAAATTTTATCCTATACACATACCATTACAAGAAATATTTCCTTCCACTCATTATTGACCAACTCTCTTCTCCATTACTATTGCACACATCAACAACCAACTTCATGTGCTATAGTCAAACCCTAGACACATTCTAATTCATCCTATATTCCATTATCCCCTCTTGTTCTTGTCCCATTTTCCCCTCCTAGTCTCATCCCATTATCCCATCCTCCTTCACCCTATGCTTAGATGTCTCCTTAGCATTAGTGTTAAGCTTTCATCCTCCCTACCTTCATCCAATCCCAATCCATCTCTTCTTGCTTATCCTTCCCCTTCCTTTGACAATGGAAACCATGCCTTTAGCCAAAATTCCCCTCCAAATACTTTTCAAGGTCCTTGTCTTCATCCTCAATTTACTAATTCATGGAAGCTTCCACCTCTTATTGCACTTGTTCATACCCCACATCCTTAAAATCGACAGCACCCCACTATTACCAAGCAAAGTCATCCACCCCATCCCAACATAATAGCATAGACAAGGCAATGAACTATTT
>VDFB02172705.1:0-15710 GCA_007258455.2 Sequoia sempervirens | reverse complement strand
GAGAAAAATTTTCTTCCTACTTTTTCGCGTGATCACCGAAAAAGGGAAAAATCAATGAAAAAGGAAAAATCCGATTTTGTAGAACCCTAAAATCCGGAAGCTTCTAAGCTTGGTAAAAAGGGGGTTTGGATGGGTATTTTCAGTATGATGAAAAACGCGATTATTCACAAGATTGTAATAGGGTTTTTTACTGGATAATAAAAGTATTGGATGGCTGCGGTTTGGTGGATGTAGCCCAGATTGGGTGAACCATGTTAAATTTTTGTGTTATGATTTATTCTGTGTATGTTTTAGTTTCTCTGTTTATTATATAAAATATGCATTTAATTGTTAGATCTGCCATCTCTAACCCTAACATCTATTACTCATGATGGTCCAGTAGTAAGATGATGAGAGACAGTAGTGTATGATCATGATCGCGATCTACCAAATCTGAGAGAAAACTATAAGCCAAGTATCTATCCAAGGGCCTCCCATTGCTCCCTTGCTACCTGATCCCTCTTCACCTATAGCCACCCAACCTCTACTAGGGTATGTGATGATTGTGCCTCTACTGTAGTCTTGGATTGGTGGACTTGTCTCCTCAAACTCTCATATGTTTCCTGTAATGTCAAGAATTTCTTGAGTGACTTTGGATCCTCCTCTACAATAGGTGGGGGCACATAGTCTGAGTCCATCTCCTCCTCATAGATAGATGTTGGCACTATCTCTGTAGTCACCCGATGATAAAACTCTCGATAGTCTCTCAGGTCTCTAGCAAGGTAGAAACAATACACAATTAGTACACATCATGATATATATATATAAAGCATCAACACTAACAGAAGTAGATGCATAAAAATTAAAAATCATCTCCTATATCTATAGTAGGCTGAGAAACATCAACATTGTCCTATGCAAGGGGCATGGAAGATGTGCTAACTCCTTCGTGACTATGGGTACTAATGTATGTTGTGGTTGTTTCTCATGATCTAGTCATATGAATGGGTGAGGGCCCTCCTCACACGTGTCAATCCTCAACTATTCCCTCATCACTCTCACTCAGGGGTGGCTCCTCCTCCTCCTCATCATCATCCTCATCGATGTCTCCTCCATCTTGGACATCATAGTGAGGATTTACATCCTCATCATACTCATCATCAATGACATGGGTAAATATGTTTGCAGCCCTATACCGTGTCTCCATGACCCTATCGTCTCTATCATCTCCCTCATTTGGTAGTGGTCCTACATCTCCTATTGGCTCATCAATTAGGAATATGGAAGCTAGTTTTCATACTATCCACCACTCCTCATACTCACCTGTTACACCGATGTCATCAACATTGAAAACTGAAGGCTCATCATGATCTAATAAATTAGAGTCCCTCTCGAAAACATGGTCTACAGTGAGTTGTACTATATCCCCTAGTCTCCAGGTATTCCACACTAATCTCCTAAAAAAGGGTTGTGCCCCTGGTGGTCTCTGGATCTGTCAAAACTACCACATGACTCAATCGTAGTAGAAGGGACATACTACGTGATCATGTCGGCCCACCAAAAAATTTTCTAGCTAAAACCTCCTCAACTACCTCATGTGATCTGGCCACTAAAGTGTCAGTTGATAAGGTCTCCACAAGATCTCATCCTCCTCCAGCCAGTCAAATCTCACTCTCCAAAAATGTAAATCCCCATACTACCACAAGTGTCATAGAGGATAGCCAAGGGACCAAGGATAATCCAAGGCTATAGCACATAGGAAACCAGTAGGCCTGGTGCATGTGATATGCTCAAGGAACCAAACCTATAGAAGCATGAGTGCACCATGTTGTCTACCTCTCAAAAAAAAATTGACCAAGATCATAATATAAATGTCCCAGGATATAGCACCCCCAGGTGTATAATATCTTGTGCTCTACCATCTCATGTATTAGATAAAATAGTCCTCCCTCTAGGTGAATTGCACACCCATCTAGGATGAGTACTACTACAACTATGTGCATCATTATCCATCTCACAATTGGGGCTCGTGAATACAACAACATTGCCAAATCAATCTATCCTCTCACCTGCTCATCGTGCACTGGCCCATCTAAACAATACTCTATATTGGTCTTCTACTCGTAGAATGTACGGTCTCTCTCGAATCATACTCGCTCTCCTAGAATAGGAACCTGGAGAATGTGATGCACATCCTCTAAAGTAATCAACATCTCAATGGTCAGAAGGTGGAATGTACAAGTGTCGGCATCCTAGTGCTTGTATAGAGCCATCAACATAGCATCATGGTACCTCATGGGGGGTATGTACACCCAATAAATCCCTACATCATGTAGGTGCTCGGTGTCCGCTACTGTAAGTGAACGGGCTAAATCTCTAAGAAAACTCAGTTCCCTACCCTCCAGACACTAACGAGAACAGGTGGGTACCTATCAAAACCATAAAAAAAATGCTCTATAGATAATATAACATCTTTAATTTTTACATTATTAATCATGCAAGTGTACTAAAGTTTTTCTAGTGTGCTTTCCTAAAGGCCCTAGACACTTTAGAACCATTTTGGAACAGTTCATGAAGAAACGGGACACTTTGCAAAGAAATGAGACACTTCATGAAGAAATGAGACACTTTGTGAAAAAATGGGACACTTTGTGAACATTTTCCAAGATCCTAAATTAACCTATACATACATCAAAAATCATCAAATCACTGTGTAAACACTAAGCAAAGCTGCAAAATTGACTCACCTCATGATGATGCGCCACCTGCTCTCGTAGCATGTCTAGTCTTGCAGGCTCGTAACCCTGTTTGCTTAGTATATTTTACTCTTCTCTTATCACTTTGAAGCTATGCAAAGGTAAAATGACAATGTAAGTGGCAATTCACTTCAATTTTAATTCTTTTTAGCTCTTATAAATAAAATTAGGGTTTTTAGTCCATTGAGATTAAAAAAAGTGCTTTTTATTCAAATCAACATAATGGGTGCTAGTGAACTCCTTTTTCAATGTTGTTTGTTACGTTGGAATCATGATTTCCTCCCTGACATCATCAATCATCGATAGTTATGTGGCATGGTACTTTGAAATTCCCTACTATGTGATTGGTCCTATTCAACATGGCTAGATTGCTACCTTGATTCCACCTGTGTAAAGCAAGCAGAATCAAGGGGGGGCATACATCTACCCCCAATTTTGATTTCTAGATGTTGCATAAGAGGATTTTTGGAAAAATAATGAATTTGTGTTGCAGGATAGAGTTCCTAATGTTGTGGTATTGTAGATTGAACTACACTGTGGGCTTCATTCTCCCGTCATTTGAATGAGAATCCTTTTATGGAAAAAGGTATATTTTTTATAGTCCTTTAGCTTTCATATGCACGTAGAGTCATATGGATGCTAAAGTGGTGGCTAAACGTGTCACCAAAAATTATATAGTCTTGAAGAAAGAGGCAATTTGATGCTTTATTTGGACCCATTTTGTCATCCTTGCATTAATCATTCCTTAAATTTACCATTTATAGACCCCTACGACTCGTTATTTGGGACCTTAAGGCCTATTTCACTCACAAATCTTACAAATCCTAACAAACAAGATTCAAATCACCCAAATTATAGAAAACCCACCTTAAAAATCTTTGGTGGGATAGTTGCCCAAGGTGATGACTTAGTCCCTTTTGGGGGATTTTTCACTTTTGACCAAGAAATCACCAACTTAATTCAAATTCTCTATGGATGTCAGCCTCTTAAGTATAAAGAATGAAAAATCAGGTCTTGATACCTATAAATATAAGTTTTTAGGCTACTTTTCACATCATCTAGTCATTTTTAACAAGAAAATTCAAAATTCAAGTATTGAATATCTTTCACAAGAAGATTCATTAGTCTATCTACAACAAAGTTGAATGTTTAGGGAAGCAAGCTAGGGTTTTTGCAGGTCCTCAAGCTCACTTTTTATCCAATATATAGAATTTCAAAAGGTTGATCATGGATTCCTATGCAGAATCATTGAGAAATCTAGGTTGAGGATATGCAACTAGCCATCAAATCAAGCCTAAGGTCTTGTTTTCAAAGTGATTCCATCTTCCATTTTCTCTCTATCTTTAGCCTAAGGAAGGTTTTCATGTCATTAAGACTCATTCCTAATGCTATTTAGGGTCTCTTGAAATGATTCTTGTATTATTTTAGTTTCATTTATGTATCTTATTCCTGCATGTAAGAATAGGGTTACATATTGCTTCAGACTTTCCTAGTCTTAGATGCACTTAGGGCTAGGGTTTTACAAAAAAATTCATTATCTCTTTCAAGGTTTAAATACCAAATATGGCTTTGACTAAGGAAAAACCCCCATTAGAAACCAAATTATATTCTATTTTATAGGTGTTTTTCGCAGAATCAGATCTGGGTTTCTATCAGAAAACAAAGTGCAGACTATGGGTTTCTGCTTCCACTTTCAGATTTTTAGAAAATCTAAAGTGCACTAAGTCACCAATAGTGGTGACTTAGTCCCACTTCATATGTTCATCAATTTTTTTATAGATTTGGACACCCATTTAGCTGAAATGGGTTCAAGAGTAGTTTTACTAGATTTGGGACTAAGTCACCCAATTTGGCGTAAGTGGCCCAGTTGACCAGAAAACTAGATTTTCTAGAATTTTAGAAGCAGTCACAATCTCCATTATAGCCTCCACAAGTTTCTAGGTACACACATTTAGTTTATCAGCTTTCTGTTTAGTTTTGTTTGCATTTCTATATCGTTTAGTTTATATTTGCATACTACACTATGTTTTCAAATAGCTTGCATTTCTTTAGTTTTCATTTAATAATAAATATCTTTTATCAATTATTTGTATTTAGTACATTACATTTATTTATATTCCATCCATACTTGCACTAATATTGAGTGAACCCTCAAGTTTTTGTAGGATACCTTTCTCCTTTTAGGTGAAAAACCCTAGAAGTGCAAGAGAGTCCCCCCCTACAAAAAATTGTGGTTCAAAAAGGTACAAGCCAAAGCTTGAGAAAAATTATAGTGAAGATAGAAACACTTAGAAGAAGCAATAGGATTGAAAATATAACATATAAAGAGAGAAGAGAAGAAAAAAAAGCTTCCTGGGTGGTTACTAGGAATCTTGAGCCATTACTGCCGACAAAAGTAGGCAACAAGTGGAAAACATGCTCGCAAGTAGTCATTTGAACATTTAAACATCATGGGATGCTAGCATGGCATGCAAACATCCATGTGGTGGGCTAGTGTTCAAACACATGACACTACAAAACGACATGAATGGGAAAAGCACAAAGCTTGATGCAAAGTTGATTTGCAATGGTAGCTACTCAAAAGGGGATTTTGATGATCTTGAGAGGGGAAAAAGGATGATGCAGGGGCTAAAATGAGCCTACACAAATTCTAAAGGAGTGGAAACCAAAGTAGATATAAGAATGCATGTGAAATTTCAAGGGGTGAAATTTTACAACATTACAATAATGTAGCTCAAACTTTCCCAACATGTTTGGGTGTAAAATAGGACCTTTCCTACCATAAACTTGTTGCAAGTATGAAGGTTTTCTCATTGATGTCAACTTTTTGTTTTCATTGATTCCAACTGTGTGTTAAGGAAGTTGGTTATTGGTTGTATATGTCAAAGATATATTGAGAGAATTATAATAAAGAAGGTGTGCAGGTTGTACATGTATAGTTGAGGTCTTGAAGAATTATTATGAGTACATGGAGTTATCCTTATGTTTCTATGTCTAGAAGTGTGTTACAGTGAAGTAGTGTGCTGAAATAATGTCTTTGGTACTTGATCTACTAGTGATTTTGAGAAAATTTGACAGATAGAGAAAACTGTATCATGTAGGTATTCATTGTATACTTCGGGTTGTGCTCTGTGTTTCTTCTAGGTTGATGCTATGCTTGTGCAGATGAGGTTTTTTTCATGGATGTTAATAGTTTCCATATCTATAATTTGGGCTTTTGGATCATCGTACAGTGTGAGATATTTTCACTAGTATGTGTACTGGGGAATTTGATATTTTGGTTGTCTTAGAGAAATGTGTTTGTTCTACATTTCTCTGCATCATTGTTTTAGGACTTGCAATTTTGAGAATAATTTTATAAGGTTTCTATATTGCTTTAATCTAGAGAAATTGAGATTTGGTGTTGTTGTTGATGAGTTTCTAAGTTACAAGTGTATTATAGTGGTTGACAGGGTTATTCAAATGTACAAAATGATTGTACTTTTCAAGTGAATATTTTTGTGAAGCTTCTAGATTAATTTAAAAGTGTTCATTACTTACTCTATATCGTGTTCAAGTGAATTTTATTGTCCAAAAGATTGGAATGAGTGAAGGATGCATGTACTTAATTTTTTTATGTGTTTGCATGGGTGTTGGCTGACCTTGTGTTAAACACTACAGTTTGTGAATCTTTTAAAAGCATATTGAGGAATATTGGGACCTATTTAGGTCCTCATTAAGAATGTGTTTGGGTCACCCTCATTCTCCTCCACCATAGGAATGCTTTGGTGTTGACCTAATTTGAATTGTGTATGGCCGACCTTGGAAGGGTTTCAAGGTTGATATCAGTATAATTATGAGTTGAGATGTTTTTTGAAAGATGAGATAGATTCAAGAGAAAGCATGTGTGTAGATTAGTGTGAGATTCAAGTTTTTAGTTCCTTATGGTAGTGAGCTGATGGTGTACTCTATCTTTCAAGCATGTTTGCAGGAGTGATAAAATTGTGATGGAATTCCTATTGTGCATTGAGATAGTTTTCTCTATGTAACTATTCTCTTCTATCTTCTTTGTAATTATGTGGCTATGAGACCTCATTGGATAGTGTTTCCTATTCTACCAATGATCCTTTCTATCAAGTTTTGGAATTCTTTATATTGTGAGCTAATAATCACTGTGTTTTTTCCCTCATTGGGTTTTGTATGCAAATTTGGTGTTCTTATGTGCATAGTTTTACTAACTTTAAGTTTTTGTTTCTGCATTTAATTATTAAACACATTAGTAGATTAAGGGTTTCTTGAATGGTTATTGATCTAACTTCTATTGAGAACTCTAAAGGTTGAATTTTCTACAACTAATTCACTCACCCTCTCAAATTTATTTTTCAACAATCGGTATCAGAGTGAGGTTCCTTGGAGAACAACTTAACCACTTAAGGAAGGTTTGGGATGACTAACAAGATAACTATTGAGTGTCCTAGGTTCAATGGAATTGACTATGCATTCTAGAAGAAAAAAAATGGAAGGATATTTGGCATACTATGGATATGAGAACAAAAAGTCTATTTAGAACGAATATATTGCTCAAAAAAATGGTCCAAGTACTACTAATGAGATCAAAGTGCATGAAATAAACTATAAGGAAAACTTTATTAGTATAAATGGTTTTTAACAATCTAAAGTAGTTAAAGTTATTAATTTGAATATTGCTAAAGAGGTTTGAGATAAGTTGGAAAAGATGTATGAAGGAGATGAAAAGATCAAATACGGTCCGGAAGTTGCAGAACCTAGAGGCATAATTTGAGATCTTGCAAATTTCTGAAGATGAGAATATTAAATCCTACATGCAGAGAGTAGATGAGATGGTAGGTGGAAAGAGGGGACTTGGTGCACAATTAGATGAATCCAGGATAGTGAAGGAAGTTATGAGAACTATCCCTGATATATATAGTGAAAAGGTATCTGCTATAGAGGAAATTGTAGATTATAATACTTATACTAAAGATTAGTTGATTGGTACTCTAACCTCATTTAAAATGGGAAATCTTGGTTTAAAAAATGGAACAAAGAAAAAAACAACATTCAAGGTTGCAAATTGGAAAATCCGAATGAAGAAAATCTTGATGAAGTAGAAGCAAATTCAGTAAGAAGAATGAAAAAAGGCTCTACTAAGTATAAATGTAAATTAACTTTAAAATGCTTTATTTGTTGTGATATAGGTCATTATGCTTCAAGATGTCCAAAAAGAGCTGAAGGAAATGAACATAGACAAGGAAAAGAAAATAAAATAAAGATGATAAAAAATGCATATTATGTCAATGGAGATATTGACAATTCTCATGATGAGTTTGATTATGGAGATTTTGATGATAATGAATGCTTTTTCATAGCTTTAAAAGATGAACCTAATTTTGCTAACACTGAAAGATGTGTGAAGGAAAGTGCTCCAGAGAAAGTTGAAGGTACTCTGGTTTCTGCTCTTCATGCTAAACAAGAAAAGAACCACTGAGCTGTTTATAGTGGTTGCTCAAATAAAATGACCAGTGACAAAATTAAGTTTTTTAAACTTTAAAAATATGATGAAGACCTAGTTAAGTTTGGTTATGATTCTAGTGCTAAGATCTATGGGATAGGTTCAATCAATTTTGATGGAAAGCATAATACTAATGATGTTTACTATGTTAAGGGTTTGAGAAAATCTCTTGAGTTTTCGGATAGATGTGTAGTAAGGAATATTTTCTTGTGTTTGAGGATGAAAAATGTGAAATCAAGAAAGTTTATGAAACTGTGATTGTTTCCATCAAGAGGACTAAAGGAAACATTTATCAAATTAAAGGTGTTGATAGACATTGCTTTATATACATTAGATTAATGACAGTTGGTTATGGCATCAGAGGATGTGCCATATGAATTTTGATAACATGGTGAGAATCAGTGTAGTACAAGTTGTGAAATATTTACCAAGAATCACAAAGCCTGTTAATGTTGTATGCAAGGACTATTAGTTTGGAAAGAATGCTAGAAAAAACTTCAAAAAAAAGGAGCAAACTACTACCAAATTGTTGGAATTGATTCATATAGATCTGTGTGGTCCTACAAGGGTGAGAATTCTACAAGGTTGTAGGTATTTTATGCTTTTGACTGATGATTACTCTAGAATGACATGGGGTACTTTTATTAGAGAGAAATGAGACAAATTCAAGACATTTAATGCAATGGTTGAGAATGAAATGAATTTGTAAATAATTTTTTTGAGGTGTGACAAAGGTGGTGAATTAAGCTCCAATGAGTTTAACATGTTTTCTAAAGTTCATGGAATAAGAAGATGATTGTTTGCCACTAGTACCCCTCAGTAGAATGAAGTAGATGAAAGGAAGAACAAGACAATTCAAGAAGCTACTAGAACAATGATAACAATTTAAATTATGTTTCAGCAATATTTTGATGATTTCAAATGTATATTTACATGTTATCTTGTGTTATTTGAATTTCGATAATTAATGTTAACATATGTATAAATAAGAGGTCATTTCACGATGTTTTACCTAGAAAGTTTGATCTAAGCATCCTAATGTTTCAAGTGATCAAGTTAAGAGCATTCAAGTGGGAATTTACAAGAGAATTTTCAAGGCATTCAAAGGCAGATTTATTTAAGAATTATTGAAAAAATCAAGATCCTATTATCATTTCAAAGTCTCCATGCATCATGCATGTTATTTTAGCTAATATGTTTATATAGTGTTCAAGATCCATTCAAGCATTCAAAGGCATTGTTTCAAGTCAACTTTTATGATCAAGATCCACATCCATTGAAGCCCTCTCATGCAAGTTGTAGACCTCGATAATCAAAAGTTCATCCAAGGGTTTGGTGATTTGTGACAATTTTTTGTTCATTCATCATCCCTTTCATGCCATCAGATTTCATTTTGAGGTTTAATTACCAAATGTTGTTTGACCAAGGAAAACCCCCATTCACTAACAAAACCACATTTTCCCCTCTCGATGTGTGTTTTCATGTTTTAGGCGAATGATCTCTTGAAGAGAAAAATTGAAAAGTTGTTAAAGTTCATTGGATGTCATCATTCTTACAATTTCATGCAAAATGAACCATAGGATTTATTTTAAGCTTTCCAACTACGCGATTTGGGAATCTAGGAGTGCAGACACATGAGAATAAAACCCAAAAACCATTTTTTAGGAGCCCTACCTAGGAGATATTTTGCATAGAGAGAATGAGTCCTCAACTAGCTTTAAAAAAGCACTTTTTTTGAGAGGTACACAAGATTTATCCCTTTTATATTCTCTAGAAATTCTATAGGTTTGATCAGTATTATGATTAATCTTCTAAACTCTCTTTATAGATTGTAATTTGGAGTTAATTTTCTATTTTAATCTTTCTCCCCAAAGTCTTGTTTAATCAGGACCCCCGTCCTTGCATAAAAAGGAAATCAATAGATTCACACTTTGAATTGATTCACCTCAAGGTTGACAGTCATTTCATAATGTGAATCTCATTTCCTAATGAAATTAGAGTTCAGTAGGATCCCTTTTCCCTCTTTAGATCCACTTTTCCATTTTGGAAAATTCACCTATTCTATTTTTCTATGTTTCAGAAATAAGAACATTATAGATGTCATTCATATTGGTGTTATATTTGCAACATTTGATAATTCCTCTAAAGACTCATCAAATATTTCAAATGGATAAACTATAACATGGCCATTATTGGAGGTTGGTGGCACAAGAGGATGGAGGAATTTCCATCATCTCAACTTAGCTTTTGGGTTTGAGATGATACTTTGTATTAGAAGAGTTTTTGGCTTTATTTTCTTTTCTTTGTGATTGCTGAAAAATTTGAAGATACATGTATTCTGAAGTTTTATTTTTAGAGATAGGTAAGGGGTTTGGTGAATATATTAGTATAGATTGTTTCCCAAATAGTTCACGAGGCTATGACCAATGATTACACCTTTATGAGGGTTGAGGAGACAACCTATCGAGGGTGGTTATCTAGTAATTATATGGTCAAGGACCAAGGGTTATACCTTTATGAGGGATGAGGAGACAAGCTTTTGAGGGTGGTTTTCCAATAACTATGGTCTATGGTTCGGGATTTCATGGAGGAAGAACTCAAAAATTAGCTTGGAGCTTTTGGAGGAGTTTCACCTGATTCAGGATTTGTTTCTTTAGAAGGAAAATTTTCTCAAGAATATAAACATATTTTTAAGTTAGCAATTTTTTTCATGTAAACCTTAAGGGGGGTCCCTTAAAAGGTGAATAAGAGATTTTCGGGGTTAATTTTGTAGGAATAATGTAATAACGGGGTAATGTTGGTGTATTGCATTATAATTGGCTGCATATAGTTATTTAACTATTAATCGACAACGTAAAATTACTGAAATGTATCCATTCAATGACTTCACTCCTCAACCACTCCACTTCCTCCTTTCTATAAATGTAGATGTAATATCAAATCAAATTCTATTCAATTCAACATTTTTCTTTCATAACCAACTAAAATTGAGTGTGCAAGGAATGTAGAGATGCATAAGAAACTAAGAAAGGGTGTACTCCAAGGCACACTCACATGACGTGAGAATCATAAGGATCCATGTTGTGATGGTAGAACCCACCATTACACTTTATAATTCAGTGCAAGTACAAATTTCTCAAGTTCCCTCCATGTGGAACACACATTCAATTTTGTGGCAATTTATATGTGTGCATTTACAAACTTATTTGCTTAATTCAAGTTCTTAAGAGTTTATGTCATGAGGTGGATTAAGAAGACATATGCCTTACACACCTCCAAAAATGTGGAAAACTAAAAATTAAATGCCCCCTTCCATCTGTAAGTTATTGTAAAATGAAAAAGAAAAACCCCTTGAACAATTTTATTGCAAAAGAAAAACTTATTTTCTCTAATTCTATATAAGAATTATGAGATCATAGAGATAAGAAGCAAGAACAAGTGAAAAATGAATAAGATTTATATAGTTGACCCAAATTACAATGATTAAAAAGGCTTACATATATAGGCAAGGAAGAGGCAATCCACCTATGATGTGGATTGATAAGCACCCCATAATGTGGCACAAAAAAGTAGAAAAGTGCCATATAGGTGTCAACCTTAGGATCACTTGAGTTGCGTAAACCAACAAAATCTTTGACCAATTCATCAAACTTGATGCTAAGTGTTTAGTGACCTTTGAGGTGAGATGGAAAGTCTTCCAACCTCAAAAGGGTAGCACATAAGGTTTACCAAATAAATTCGTAACCTCTAGAGGTCTAAAATGTTACACATTCAATTAGACAAGATGTTGTTTACCTCATCAACCTAAGTACACATAAGTATAGTGAATAGATAAATTGTTGACTCTACAAATATTTGCATGACCCCTTGAGGTGTATTTTTATGTGGTCATGTTATTTGGTACAATGAATTTGTGTGTTCCTTCCCAATGTGTTATGAAACTTATCCTTTATGATTCCATGGACAACATTGTCAATGATTATGCTAATGATATCTTTTCCAAGTCTAATTTGTACAAATATCATGTTCATAATATTTTTCTTATATAATATTTCATCTAATTATACATGAAATTTAATCTCCTTAGATATATATATAATTTGATAGTGAAAAAAAAAATTCTATCAAAATGATATCATGGTATCAAGGAAGACATAAATAAAATAGAATATACAATGAACATGTCACCTCCAAAGTTAGAAAAATTTAAATAATTTTTGGTGGAGATGGAAGGTAATAGTGGGATGGAAATGATTGGAAAAAACCATAGTGGTCATATTTCATTTACAAATACAATAAATCCAAAAATAAATTTTCTTTCCCTTTTATTATCAAAGAGATGTATAGGTGGAGAGATGTGATGAGAAGTTACACGATTCAAGATGAATGTGAGTCAAAATACACTAAGGAAAAAGAGAATCCAAGTCTTTCCTCCTGAATGATCTCCTATATTTTCTTAGCACTATCATTTGTATGTTAACAAATAAATTATTTTACATATCTCATATAACCCTTTTCCATTAGATAATTTTATATTGATTGTCTCCATGAAGAATAATTACATGGAGTAAGGATTTCAATTTGAATTTTCCCCATTGCAATAACACACAAGAAATAAATGAAATCTTCCAGCAACCATAAGATTACCAAACAAAATTCACCCAATCAAAGATCTACCCTAATAATATATGATCTTGGTGATTTATACTTAGTGTGATTAGATGTGCCACTTGCTAAAAATATGATAAGTATTCCTACTCTTAGAATATGCATATGAAAAATTATTCCAAAAAATATAAAGCATAATTTCATAATAGAATTATATCAATCCAATTAGATAACTACAAACTATACAAAAAATTGTGAATTTTTTAAAGTAATATTGGACCAAAGATTGTTATCATGTGAACCCAAATGAAGCCTTAGAATTTCCCAAAATGAGAATCACTTAGTACTACCTATGAGAATATAATATTTATGAAATAAAGATACAAAAATTATAAAATATTTACACCACTATGAATCTCAAAAAGTTCTACCCAAAATTTAAAAATGCACACAAAAAGGAGCTTATAAGACGAAGAGCATAACTTGAACAGTTCAAGTTTAAACACCAAAATAGAATCAATGAAGGTTATTTATTATGGAGTGAAGATATTGATGACACACTAACATAATGCTAACATCAACAAGGTAATCAATGACATATTCCAAGATGATAGAATATACCATAGAAGTCCAAAACTAATATTTGAGAATAAAATATTACGTAGAATTTCCAAAACCACCTATTGTTCAACACAAATGGTGGTTAACTAAAAATATACCTATATCTCTTTTATTCAGTGTATAACCTACATTTAGAACCTAAGAAATTTATCATTGGCAATCCTAGTGGTTTGGAAATGGGTAAAGTGATTTTGTGGAAGAACATGTGACCAATATATGTTATAATTGATTGTTTGAACTAACAAGGGTAAGGCTAGGCCATGGACATGGCACATGATGCATGTGGTATATGATATAGTTGTTGTGTGTATCATACCCTAGACATGTTTGTTTAGGTGGTACATGCAAAAAAATAAAAAATAAATACAATTGTAATATTAGATCTTGTGTTATGCAAGAAAATATCCCATGACTATATGATTCATATGATAGAGGGCTGAAATTACTTTTGATGACCTAGGGAAAATTTCTACAAATATGATGAATTGATAGACTGTCCTTAAGTTCTCGAGCCTTATAAACATAATGGTAGGGTCATGACCCAAAATGCTCCAAAATTATACGTACCTTCTAGATCTTGTATCTACCTTTGAACTTCAAACCCTTACCATTCTAGCCATACATGTGTAATATGAATAAACAAAAATGATAAGCTAGCATTCGTAGACCCATTGGACTCAATGATGATCTTAGATTTATAGGAACATGCTTCAATATAAACTTCAAATATATAACCCAAAAGAGGAATGTCTATAAAATTTGGTATTTCTATCATGTTTTTTTATTCTCTAGGTCATAAAAAAATGCAATAGGATAGAAAACTCAATTTTTCAAGATGGACCAATATTTGTAACCTAGATCTCTAAACAAAGACTAATAAGACAAAATCCCACAATTTTTGGTAGTATGTGAACTCTTTGATAAAATACTTCACAAAAATATGTCCTCTTGTATTAACATAATCATGAGAAATGTTAAAAAAAAGTATTGTTGAAATAGAAACATTTATACAAGTGTAGTGAGCATGGATAAAGCAAAAATCTATAACTATTTTAAGAATCCTTTCTACTTACATGATAATGTAAGTTTATTCAATCCTTTATTTTAATATGTAAGCATATAATGGATAAATTTTTATAGATTAGAAGCTTTCAAAAAATACAACTTCTATGTTTAAAATTACATTTTAGGCCTTCAAAATTCTCCTCCACTCCATGTGTCAAAATGAAAGTTTTGGATTGTGATATGGATTTCCATCAAACCATTCTTTAGATAGTTTTTCCAAGTGTTAGAGTTATAAGTGCATCCACCTAAATTAATAAACAAAATACATTATAAATTCCCACCTATGATTTTTACATATAAATAATTTCACAAAATTCATTAAGAGATGTTCATTCCTAGATAAGGCCTTTTAGTTGCTCAAATGCACCAAATGAATGTGTAGAGATGGAAAAAATATATCTAAAGGAAATTCTTCAATGAAATGAAAATAATAAAATGCATAACATGCTAGGTCTAAATACTACAAAGAAGAAATGAACATGTTTGAGAAAGAATGTGCATAGAAGATAAAATTTTAAGGTTAGTGATCAAACCAAAATTGTGAAAAATAAGAAAGAAACTTGAAGAAGAGGAAAAAGCATAGGGCAATGCCTAAAGATTAAGTGAGTGTGATAAAAAAGCCTGAATATCATATCTTAGTTTTGATCTCAATAAGAATACAAGTAGTGCCAATAAAGGAAATTTTTTGAAACCTTCTATTGGATCTGAAAGTTCTAGAACCTTTCCCAAGTCAATTCAAATTGGTGGTCAGTAGGCCATAATTTCCAAACCATTAAAATAATTTGGATTGCCAAAGTAGTGTCTTATTTTTTATTAAAAGGTAAGGATGTATGAATTCATGTTATGAAGGTTGTGGCAAATCTTATTGTTGAAGAATGAAATCAAGAGAGAATTGTTGAGGCTAGTTTTGACTATTATAAGCTAATATGAAAAATACCAAAAGAAATATCCCATCATGAATTGCAATTATTGTATGATATGCAAAAAATAAATTTCCTGAAAGGGCTTAAGTAAACATTGAAGTAGTCACGATTGGTCAATGAAAAGCTTAAATCCAATGACTCTTGAAATAAGCCTCCTTGCTTGTGTTGTAATAAAAGATTTGGAACAAGGTATGGGAGACATATAAAGTGTTTAAAAATATTACTAAAGGAAATGAGATCTCATGGAAA
>VDFB02172704.1:0-16952 GCA_007258455.2 Sequoia sempervirens | reverse complement strand
AAAACTGATCCCAACAAGGTGCGAGTCATCGTACAGATGGAGGCTCCGGAGAACGTCACCGGTGTGAAGTCCTTCCTCGGGCATGTGGGATACTATCGGAGATTCATTAAAAATTTTGCCCAAGTGTCGTACCCTCTCGACCTACTGACGAGGAAAGGCCAACCATTTATATGGGCTGAAGAACAGGAGAAGGCATTTCAGGAACTGAAGGATAGATTGATCAGCTCACCCATATTGATGTATCCGGACTGGGATAAGGAGTTCCACGTACATGTAGATGCCTCTAATTTTGCCATCGGAGCAACCCTAGCACAAGTGGGAGCACACGGGTTGGATCACCCGGTATTCTTTGCTAGTCGGCTACTTTCAAAAGAAGAAAGGAATTACAGTACGACCGAGCGTGAGGCACTAGGAATGGTTTACTCCGTACAGAAGTTCAGGCATTACCTCCTAGCCACGCCGTTCACTTTCTATGTGGATCACCAAGCTTTGATGTACCTGGTAAACAAGCCGATTATCCAAGGACGGGTGAGTAGATGGTTACTTTTGTTGCAAGAATTTACGTTCACCATCATCGTACGGCCGGGAAAGAGCCATGTTATTGCCGATCAATTATCCAGAATCCGGTCGGGCAAACCCACTGAGGGAGGGGTGAATGAAGACTTTCCGAATGCACATTTATTCCAGATTGCAATATTGCCATCATGGTACGAGAAGATCGGAGAATATCTGTCCACATCCACGTTTCCAAAGGAAATGCCACCGGCCGAAAGAAGGAAGCTCGTACTGAAAAGTAAGACATTCCAGTTGATCAATGGTTTACTCTACAAGATGGGACCCGACCAGATCCTCCGGACATGTGTCGTCGAAGAAGAAATACCTGGCGTACTAAAGGAGGCACATGAAGGACTGGCTAGCGGCCATATGGGACCAGATGCTACAGCAAGGAAAATTCTCTTGGCAGGTCTATGGTGGCCGACGATGCACACTGACGCCAAAGAATGGGTGGTAGGCTGCGACACTTGCCAGAGGGTTGGGAAACCATTGAAGCGGGATTTCATGCCCCTGCATCCCTCACAGCCACAGGAATTGTTCGAACGATGGGGGTTGGACTTCATCGGACCATTGAAGGTGAGTCACTTGCATCGATGCCGATATATTGTGGTCGCTACAGAATATCTGACGAAATGGGTGGAAGCTCGGGCATTGCCAGACAATACAGCACAAAGTATGGCAAGATTCATCTATGAGCAAATAGTGACACGATACGGCATCCCCATTCGGATCACGAGTGATCGTGGAGGACACTTCGTTAATCATGTTATCAGGTTGATGACGACAGAGTTCCGAATTTTTCACAACCTGTCAAGTCTATACTACCCGCGAGCTAATGGCCAGGCGGAGTCTACAAATAAGGTGCTCGTGTCAGTGATTCACAAATCATGTGGCGTGGAAGAAGCTGACTGGGAAGAAAGGCTACCAGCTGTCCTATGGGCATATCGTACAACGTACAAGGTAACAACAGGCCACACGCCTTTCGAATTGATGTACGGTCAGGAGGCGGTGATGCCGATGGAGTATATGGTACCAAGCCTGAGGATAGCCGTGGAGAATCGGTTAGGCGATACTGAAAGATTAAAGGAAAGACTATACCAACTGACTAAGCTGGACGAGCGAAGGGTGATGGCACAATGGGCGACGGAGAACATGCAACAGCGACGGAAATATTGGCACGACAAGCATCTCCGGCAGATGAATTTCCGACAGGGATAGTTAGTTCTGAAATATAACGGTCGTAACGAGATCAAGCCGGGGAAGTTTAAAGTTCGTTGGTTGGGACCGTTCCGAGTACGGGAAGTAGGTGACAATGGGTCTATAAAATTAGAAAATCTCGATGGATCACTGATATTGGAGGCAATCAACGGATCGAAGCTAAAGCCATATCAAGAGAGAAAAGAGAAGAATACTATTGCCATCAACATGTTGGGCTATGCAACAAAGGAAGATTGGCCTATGCAAAGTGAAGGCCCGAGAAAACAAGACTGGGGACTAGGAGGTCCCGGATATGTAGCAGACAATGTCTGGGCAGAATCAGGGCAAGATCAAATAATTGAAGAGAGGTTGGCAGAGAAGCGAGTGGAAGGAATTGCAGTACCACGAATACACAGGCACTTGACCAATGCAGTGTTCGGAACCCCTGCATTGTGGCGTCGAATGGGGGGACATTGGCACTATGTAGCCCCTTATGAAGGAGTAAAACGGGGATATATAGCCAAGGATTTGGACGCAGAAGCCCAACCGGAAAAGGAGAAACAGGCAGAAGAACAAGATGAACCACAAAAGGATGACGAGGAGGAATGGACCGATGAGCAATGGGATGCTTATTTCGAGAAGAAGGCCCCTTGCTTAAAGACAGTTTTGAAGACAGAAGATATGTTTGTGTCAATGGTGGACGGGTATACAAAAGATCTCCTGAAACAAATGCGTCGAGAAAGAAGAAAAATACCAAGGGTTAGGAAGATCGCAACTCAAGATGGACTCTGGAAAATAATTCCTAACCTGGCGGGACCACCGACAGTACAAGGTGACGATGTTACGTGGTATCAAAAGTACGGCGGAAGGTACGTCGACGAAAGTTTTCGAGGTATTGGTCCTGCCCCTTTACTGGATAAATGGTTTGATATAGAATATATAGGAACCTGTTGCGAGGAAGAATGTTATAAACGGCCACCACACACATGTAAATGGTATTACACTTCAGAATTAAAAGTTTGGATGCATAGTGAAGCCAGAGGGATAAAAAGAAAAGAAGAGAGACGGGAGGAGAGAGAAAATAATCAAAAATTGAAAAAATTAAAGATAGAAGAGCGAAAAATTAAAAGATATAGACAAATAAAAGATAGAAGAATAAACGAAGAAAAACGTGGTAAATGGAGGAGAGAGGAGAGAGAAACCGAAAAGAAAAGAATTCGGGGCAAGGAATTAAAAGGAGTTGAAAAGAGGGAAATGATACTAAAGGAAAAAAATAAAAGTATTAATACGGTGGAGATACTATATGGATTTATAAAAAATAAAAGAGGCACGGGGAAAATAAAACTGACTAAAGGAAAGAGGATTAAAATCAACATTAAAGTGAGAACCTTAGCCATTATATGCCGATGGAGAAAAGAGGTTCAAGGGAGAAAAAATTGGCGAAGAATTAAAAAAGGAAAAGTGCGAGATAGCCGAATCATAGAAAAGGGGGATGAAGCGCGACCACCCAGCATACTCGGCAGGAAGACAAGCGTACGGCATCAGGGATTCTACACTCAGCATAATTCGCCAGACAAGGAAGTCGTACGACATCTAAAATACCTCAAGGCCGTACGGGGTTCTACTGAAGCCTCTCAAATCGCACGCCAAGGGTTGATCATTCCATTTACTTGGCCTGTGGAGGACGTACGGCACTCACCAGTCCTTCAAATCGTACGATATTTAAAAGTTCCTCAGTCTTCATCCGGTTGGCCACTGGCAGTCGTACGACATCCATTACACATTGGAAATTGTGCCGAATTTGACATCGTACGGCATCTTGTTGACTCCTTTCAAGTCGTACGACAATTTGCTGAATTCCTCCAGGGCGTACGACATTCATCACAACTTGGAAATTGTGCCGAACTTGACATCGTACGGCATTTTGTTGATTCCTTTCAAGTTGTACGGCAATTTGCTGAATTCCTCCAGGGCGTACGGCATTCATCACAACTTGGAAACTGTGCCAAACTCTACATCGTATGGCATCAGCACATCAGTAATCTCCAGGTCGTACGGCATCAGGATATCAGAAGATTTCGTACGGCATTAGCATACCAGAAGAATTCGTACGGCATCATTCTAACAGCAGGAATCGTACGGCATTCACAGTGCTTCCAGATCGTACGAATTTCACAGTGTCTTCAAACCGTACGGATTTCACAGTCTCTTCAAACCGTACGGCAATTGCAGTGCTTTCCAGTTGTACGGCAATCACAAGGTTCCCAAGCCATACGGCCTCAGGGTTGCAAAGTCGTACGGCCATTCATCCAAATCGTACGGCCTTGGCAGATCATTTTGCAGTTCAGTTTTCATCGGCAGTTCGACAGTTTTTGGCAGTTCGGCAGTTCTCGGCAGTTCGGCAGTTTTCATCGGCAGTTCGGCAGTTTTTGGCACTTCGGCAGTTCTCGGTAGTTCGGTAGTTTTCATCGGCAGTTCGGTAGTTTTTGGCACTTCGGCAGTTCTCGGCAGTTCGGCAGTTTTCACAACTGTCTCGAGAGTTATCAAGTCGGCTGGAATCGCCGAACTGACAGAAAGATGGACAAGGGCAAGAAGGCTATGTAGCACCAGCCAAAGGTAGCCTCGGCGGGGAAAAGAAAAAGGATGGACGCCGATAATGAAACGATGACATGGGAGAACCTGACCGGCAACGAGTGCAAGCAGTGGTGGCGAAGCACTCCTGACGACCACTCCCTGAAGGTTGCGCTTCGACACGCTCGGGTAGACAAGGCTGTGCTCGTGCCCTTCTTCAATTCTCGGGAGTTTGAGCCGTGGCTGAAGGCGATGGTGGATAATTACTGCAGGCATACACACAAGTCAGTCATTGATTACAGAGGTTGCCGAGTGACCGTTTCATTTTGGCCGCAGGACTTTGAGCGGGTGTTTGGCGTCCCAGCTTCGGGAATAGGGGTTAACAAACCCAAGAGGATGACACAGGAACACAAGGAACTGTTGGTCAAGCAGGTGTGCCGAAGTGACTTGTCAGCCGAAGAACAGCATACCATATGGAGTGTTGGCAATCGAGGCCTCCGGAAAAACCACTTAGCAACAGCAGAATGGAAATGCTTGCTTGACCTAATGAAATGCCGACTCACAGGTGCTAGCCGAGCGTCGGACATTGCATTATGGCTAGTTGATTTCATGGTCGGACTCTGCGTTGGCTGAGTATACAACTAGGCGAGGCTACTCATAGAGCGGATGAGGGATTTTTTAGCGCAGAGGCATAAGGCCTTCTATATGACCCAGCACGCCATAGCCCTCTTCCTTGATGCCGTTCACACACAGCTGCCCGAGGGCAATTGGGGTCGGTTGCGGCCACTCACTCACCCGGATCTTGGATGGCCGACCGTATTCTACTGGTCGGAACTGGAAGTAAAGCAAGCAGGCGAGGGCACAGCTTCGGGAAAAAAGAGGAAACAGAAGGAGGCGTCGGTGGAAGAGGAAACATCAGAGGAGGAGGCCTCGGAGCAGAGCGATGCATCTGACAGGGAGGAGCCCATTGACTTATCCTCCTCGCCCTTGGAGTCTAGTCCACTGGCCGATGAGGAGGTGTCCGTCGCCATCAGGGGTCAGGAGGCAGGCGAGATTGACATACTAGTATTGCAGCCGGCAGGATGTACTCTTCCGGCACCGCCAGCCAGCCAGAGCACACACTCAGTCACGTTCACCCTCCCTGTTGCGCCAGTTGGAGCCGGGCGAATGTTGAGGGTAGCTGCTTCACTACCAGGTACATTGCCAGGGTGGGCACCTCTCGCCAGCACGACATCACAGGGGGCAGTCACGGTCTCGGCAGGGTCCACTGCCTCGGTCGAGATATCGCCAGCAGTCTGTTCTCTCACACCACCGCCAGCATCGGCAGCGACAGGAGTGGCAACCTTGGCAGCAGGAGCTGGGGGAATGACGGAGGCCACTGAGGAGACGACTCCAGCCCCAGGAGCACCCGGAGTAGCACAGATCGATAGCTGGTTGGGATCGGTAGGCCTCACATTGGACGTGGCCGAGCAGCCCGACCAACAGGAGAAGAGTCCCTCAGAGGGACAAGGGGATGAGGAAGGGCCAGTCGTTCACACCCAACAGAGTGAGACGGCCAGACTTGGCAAGGACACACTTGCACACCCGAAGGCGAGCATAGCAGAGGCACCAGAGACAGCCATTCAGGAGCCTCAGCCGGTAGTCGGGGAACCGCCCCAGGAGGAGACAGAACATTGTATACCTTCTGATGATGAGGAAAACGAGGAGGGTGCTTCCACGGAGGGATTTGTCGTGGAAATGTCACAGCCAGACCCGTCGGACCAGTAGGCACGGTGCAGCGATATGTGTAGGAGCTCGAGCATATGGGCAGGTTGATGATCCGAGTGGGACAGGTTTCCAGGGACTTGAGGATTGGCCGATCGCCTCTAGTGGGCCAGGAGGTTCACCGCATCCGAGGATTTGTGCAGATGGGCTGTGAGGCTGAGTTCGCCCGGATATTTGGCGAGGGGTGGCCAACAGGAGAGACTCCTGCTATGATGAGAGCCTGGCGGGGTCGACCACCGAGGCTAGTAGGGCGGGATGCAGGCGTTCTGGAGAGTTTGTACTACATCGAGCTTGCCTTCCGAGATCGGCAGCTTCGCACACGTACGGAGGAGATCAGTTACCTCTCGGCTTGCCAGTGAGAGGGGAGCTCGATTGGAGGTCTTGGAGCCTTGGGTGGCAGCCTTGGAGGAGGAAGCACAGCAGAAAGAGGCAGCATGGTAGCAACGAGTGAAAGCGTTGGAGGATCAGTTGGCTGCAAAAGAGGTGGAATTGACGGCCAAGAATGCAGAAGCGGAGAAGGCAAAGAGCCAACTGATGGAGGCAGCCCGGATGGTAAAGGCGGCGAGGGAGAGGGAGATCCTGGCAGATCGGCAGCTTCGCACACGTACGGAGGAGCTGAGGCGCCTGCGAGCAGAGCATTCTTCCACCACTCCGACGTCATCTGTGCATCCAGGGACGCACTCCCTTCCCCCTACTTCTCAGTGATCTTATCTTGCTGTATGTATGTCGTCTGGAAGACGACTTCTTTTTTGGGGGGGATGATGTTAGTCGTATATTTTACTTTGTTGTCGGCCGTAGTTGGCCTTGGTCGTAGTCGGCCAATTGTTAATAAAACTATAGATTAGTAAAGAATAATAATGTCATGTACTTTCGGGAAAACATGTTCAGATTAATGTTATGTTAATGTAATGTTGTTATGAAGCGTCGTGTCGGTTGGTTATCTAACCACCGCCGAGCGCTATATGTAGTCGGGCTGGGATAGTCGGGAAATGATTATGAATGAGTTCTTTTGGTGCCGATGTTTATTGTCAATCACTGTTGATACTCTTTTGTACATGATATTTCTGAGAATGAATAAAGTTTCTGGTGTTCAAATATGATATCTTTCAGTTTACTGTTTTATCCTATGTTCTGCACATTACCAGTTTGCCAGTAGTACGTAAGGTTTGAATCCCATTCCGTAGGCAAACAAAAGTTAGAACCAACAGGGTTCTTCACGACTGTTGCATTTCACTAGGTTCATTATTTTTGCCTGGCATGTACCAGATCTTTCTTATTTAATTAATCTGAGGACTTCCGGGTATGTTTGTTGTATGCAATTTACTTGTAGCAATTGCCAAATACATAATAACATTGTAGGTACTCTATTATTACTTGTTATTCTATTTTAGTACTGTGAAGAACCCTGTTGGTTCTAACTCTTCCTCTAATGCTAAAAACATACTGTTTTTGTGTTTTCAATTTTTTTGATGAATTTTATACAAAAAATAAAGAAGTGCGCTAGGCATGAAACAATACTAAAACTGAATAACAAGTAATAATAGAGTAACTGCAATGTTATTATCTATCTGGCAATTGCTACAAGTAAATTGCATACAACAAACGTACCTGAAAGTCTTCAAATTAATTAAATAAGAAAGATCTGGTACATGCCGGGGAAAAATAATGAACCTCGTGAAATGCAACGCCCACCTCTTGATAATGATCTCCTCCACGCTGAAACTGGATGAGAGGCCTTGATGAAGCAAGGCGTCCAAGATATAGCAATCAGATGGCACAAAATGAAGGCGTTTCAGCCTCCAGCTCCGACGCCCTAGCCAGATGCAACCATGCACCACTGTGAAGAAGTACGACTAGAGAAAGAAGGTACGATTCGCTATTCTGTGTCTACAGTTGATGAATGAAGGCGCCTGAACTGATAAGCCCTTCCTTATTGAATACTAGAAATAAATTGAAATGAAGAAACTTTGTTGAAGCACAAACGGACTCCAAAATGAAGCCCTCTCAGAAGTAATGATTCTACTGGTCTTTTACAGCCTCAAGATCACAGATCACTGAAGAATTCTTGTTCTCCAATGGTGAAAATACCCTGAAACCCTTTTCTTAGCACAAACTTCAAAGAAGCCAGAAAGAGTAAAAGTCATGCTCATGAATGAATGAGGTTGACTTTCTCCTTTGCCTTATATTCTCCCAAAAAGGCACAATTTCCAATGAGATTAATTAAATACATTAAAAATGTATTTAAATGTTTGATACCCCTTTTAATTACTTTCTCAACTTGGGCATACCATTTTAGCAAATATTATAATATCACCTTATTAATAATTTAAGTGGCTCACCTTTTTATAAAGTTAGAATATAACTTTATAATATTCCCTTTAATTAATTAAATATACTTAACCACTTAAACATTAATATCTTCCTCAAAACTCAGTATTTTGATGTGCCGTCAGAAACTGGCAAACATTGATCTGCAAAGGCCTGGCACTGAACCCAATATTGAATTGAAGGAATGGAAATGACAATACCCTCCATTAACTGCCACTGAGACCCCCTATCCAAACATATTAGCCTACGAGGGTCCAAGTAATAGGCTAACCCATCTGCTACTGATATTGACTAGAGTGGGGACATTACAGTCCGCCCTCCTCGAATTTGCTTGTCCTCAAGCAAACTCAATGTTGGATGCTGTAAAATGCTCACTCTCCCAAGTAGCATCCTCTGCCGGCAGATCTCTCCACTTTACCAAATATTCTCTAATAACCCGTCTCCGAAGATGACGCTCTCTGGAATCCAGGATGGCCTCAGGTACTAATATCAACTTCCCTTCATCATCCAGGGGTGGTAAGTTTGAAGAAGGAACTATATGCTATCCCAATGCCTTCTTGAGGCGTGACACATGGAACACATTGTGCACCTTACTGTTTTCCGGTAAGTCTAACTCATAGGCCACCTCACCAACTCGCCTGATAATCCTAAACGACCCATAATAGCGTGGCTTGAGTTTCTTCGTGCCCCTCTTCCTAAGAGTGGACTGTCTATAGGGTTGCAGCATCAGATACACCATATCCCCGATCTCAAATGATCTCTCAACCCTCCTTTGATCAACATATTGCTTTTGCTGATTCTAAGCCTTTTGAATGTTCTCACGAAGGGCTCTCATGATAACCTGGTTCTCCTGTAACAGATCCCCAACACTCGGTATTCTACAATCGCTCAACAATAAATCAAGGAAACTAAGAGCATCATAGCCATACAATGCTCTGAAAGGTGTCATCTGGATAGTCATATGGTGAGTGGAATTATAGCAATACTCACAAAGATGCAAGCACTTCAACCAAGCCTTCTGCTGCCCAGAAATGTAGTTCCACAGGTATCCCTCCACCCATTTGTTGACAATCTTTGTCTGCCTATCAGTGTGGGGGTGGTAGCTAGGGCTCAGAGTAAGCTCTGTCCCACATAGTCTGAATAACTCCTGCCAGAAGTGACCCATGAACCTACTGTCTCTGTCACTGACAATACTCCGAGGTAACCCATGCAATCTGAATACCTCATGAAAGAATAGATTTGATACCTATGTAGCTGAATAGGTATGGTGATCGGAAAGAAATGTGCATACTTGGTCAACCGATCTACTACCACATAAATGCTGTCTCTCCCTTGAGCTTTCGGCAAGCCCATAATAAAATCCATAGACAAGCATTCCCACTTCCTCTTAGGAACAGGAAGTGGTTGAAGCAACCCATCAGGGTAAGTATGCTCTTGCTTGTTCTACTAACAAACAAAGCACTCCTTGACATAATGAAGAACATCAGATTTGAGACCCTTCCAAGTGAATCTCTCCCGTACTTGCCTATAGGTCTTAAAGTATCCGGGATGACCAGCCATAGGTGAATTGTTGAAAGTCCTCAACAACTTGTTCCTCACATCTGAACCTGGGACTAAGAATATTCTCTCTTTGTAAATGATGAGGTCATTCACAAGAGAGTACCTTGTGTCCTGTACTGTCCCATCAATAATGCCAGAAGCCCACGGATTCTTGGCATACTCTGCTACGATCAAGTGACTACAATCCTGTGAAATCTCTGCAATGGAGCTCAAATGGGGACGGCGAGATAAGGTGTCAACAACAACGTTCTGAGTCCCTTTGACATAGGAGATGTCAAAATCATAAGACTGTAACTTGCTGACCCATTTCTGTTGACGTTCATTTAGATCCCGTTGTCCAAGGAAATGCTTCAAGCTGTTATGATCAGTTTTGACACAAAACTTACTGCCAACTAGGTACTGCCTAAACTTGGCCATTGCATGCATGATGGCCAACATTTCCTTGTTGTATATATTGTAGCTCCTCTCAGGACCTCGTAGCTTCCTGCTCTCGAAAGCTATCAGGTGACGGTCCTGCATAATCGCTGCACCAATACCCTCTCCACAAGCATCACAATGAAGCTCAAAAGGCTTGGTGAAATCCGATAAATCTAGAACTGGACATGTAGTCATCAACTGTTTGAACTTCTCGAAACACTCCTGTGCCTGAGGTGTCCAAACAAATGCTCCCTTCTTAGTCAAATCTGTAAGTGGTGCAGCATGCCACGAGAATCCACTGACAAAACGACGGTAGAAGGCGCATAACCCCACGAATCCCCTGAGTTGAGTCAAAGTCTCAGGATTAGGCCAATCAATAATGACACGAACCTTATTAGGATCCATGCGAACTCCCTCTCCACTGATTATGTGACCCAAATATAGAAGCTCTGCCATGCCCAACGCACACTTGGACTCCTTAGCGTACATAGAATCCTTGTCAATTATGCCCAAAACAATATCCAGGTGAACCATGTGCTCCTCCCAAGATCTGCTGTAAACCCAAATGTCGTTAAAGAATACTAGAACAAATCTCCTCAACTGGGAGTGGAAGACCCTGTTCATAGTGGACTGAAAAGTAGCTGGAGCATTGGTTAAGCCAAAGGGCATAACCAAAAAATCATAGTGTCCACAATGACATCTGAATGCAGTCTTCTCAACATCCTGTTCTTTGACTTTGATCTGGTGGTATCCTGTTCTCAAGTCAATCTTTGAGAAGTAACAAGCTCCATGAAGCTCATCTATCAACTTGTCGATGCGAGGAATGGGATACCTATTCTTAATTGTCTTCTTGTTCAACATTCGGTAATCAATGCACATCCTGAGTGTACCATCTTTCTTCTTCACCAAAACAACTGATGAAGCGAAATGAGACTTTCTCGGCCTTATGTGTCCCATAGCTAAAAGTTCCTTGATTGTTTTCTCAATTTCGTCCTTCAAACACTTTGGGTGCCAGTAAGGTGTAATCATGATGGGCTTGGTGCCCTCTTCCAACTCAATGATGTGGTCTATGCCTCTATCAGGAGGTCTACCATGAGGTATGCCACTGAATACCTTTGTATGCTTAACTTTGAGCTCTTGAACATCTGGATGATAGGGTGTTTTGTGCTGCTCCTCATACAAAGGCATCAACTTACACTCTGCTGCCCACTCTACCATGTCATGTCTAATAAGTCTCTCCGTTCTTGTGAGAGTGATTACCTTCAAGTTGCTGTCCTTAATGGCCTTAAGTACATGATTAGTCCCGTCAACCTTTAATTTCATTTCCATATCTCTAAGGTTGAGTGTAAATTCTTCAATTGCATGAAGCCACTTCATGCCAAGGACCACATCAATGCCTCCCATATTAACCACATAAAAATATGCTTTAAACTCATAGTTATTGAGTTACATAGGCAGATCCAGAATCATTCTCTCACATTTGAGAGTGTAACCATCAACAACTTTTACCCTTATCCCTTCAAACTCTTGAGTTTGAATTCCACGCTTTTCCACTAACCGCGAATCTATGAAATTGTGAGTTGCACCTGTGTCAAGCAAAGAAATGACTCTTTGACCAGCCAAGAGTCCACACAACCTAAAGGAGCCTTCCCTTTGCATGCTAGACATATGAACCTCCTGTAGCTCCATTTCTCCTTCAGTTTCAACTTCAATTTCTGAGTTTTCAGTCCCTGAGTCCTATTGATCAGCTTGTTGGTCTGTTATATCAGTCATGTTTTCACCCTCATAAAACCACTCCATATGCCTATTTTGCCCCTTAGGCTTAAGAGAACAATCATGGTTTAGATCATAAGGACCCTTGCAATAAAAACACAGCTTCGTCCTACGCAAATCATTAATTGTTTCCCTATCCAAAGGGGCTGCAAATTTCTTCTTTTGATCAACATTTTCTAATTTCTTTGGATCTGATTTGCTGTTATTATAGGATGAAGATGGTTTTGATTCAAACTTACTACGTGGAGCTATAAGTTCCATGCTACGAGCTTTCCTCATAGATTTTTGCAAGGTAGGGGGATCAAAAGCCTTGATCCAACCCTTCATAGGCTTATAAAGACCCTTTACAAATAATATGACCAGCCTCTTCTCTGAGATACCTGTAACCATGACCGAGAGCTTTTGAAATTCACCAATGTAAGATTCCAAACTGCCCATTTGTTTTAGCTGAGCTAGATCTCTGAAGTACAACTCTGAATCTCGTTTGTCAAAACGCTTAACTAACCTGTCAGTGAACTCCTGATATGTATTGATACGGTCATGCTGCAAGGTAACCATCCCATGGTGCCACCAGTCATGGGCTACCCCATCCAAATGCAAAGCTGAGAACTTAATGGCGTCTTCTTTTGCCATAGGACGTAGGGTCAAGAAAGTGTCCAACTTGCTAACCCAAGCTTTGGCTGTAACTCTACCGCTGCAATCAAAAGTAGAGAGTGTGAGCTTGTTGGTTGCATGTCTAAGATCATTGTTTTTGTTCCTTGGTCTCCTGTCAGTCCTATTCCTATTGTGCTATCTTTTTTGGGTCATGAACTTGTCAAAGTTGAGATGATTCTTAACTCTCTGTGGTAATGCATCCCACTCATCATGTAGTGTCATCACGTTATCTCCAAAGATCACGTCACCTTCCTCCTCATCCCCGTTCCCCTCTTCAGGTTCATTTCTCACAAAAGTAGGGCGTGTAGGCCTGTCATAGGTGCGTGTGGGTGTTACCCTCATCCGTGGGCCTCCATCAACACTACCATCCTCCTCTTGGTTTTGATTCAGTCTCCTAGGAATGGTCATCTGCTGAACGACTGTAGAAAGCTGCTGCAACACATTTGCTACCTGTTCCTGCCCAACTACAAGACCCCTCAGAATGTCTCTAGCTTCTCTGTCCTCATTGTTACCATGGTTTAAATTTTTAACTCGTTTCAAAATTTAGGTAACCAATCAAAATTTTCTTAAAACTTGAGATTTTTCTTCTCTAAGGCACACATTACGAGGTGCAAAGGGTGGAAAATCTCTGTTTCAAGTTGATTAACCTTTGGGCTACCCTTTTTCCCCCTTACGTTTCCGTTTTCGTCGATTTCTGACTTGTTTTTAATGTCTTTTTGGCCAAATTCGGGTTTTCTGAGCAACTCAGCAAATAGGGAAATTTAGACTCTAAGGCAAAATTGCTAAAGTGTTTGAAAAACCCGAAATTGTTTAAGTTATCATAAAAACCCGATTTTTGTTGAAGTCCTTTTATTTTGACAAAAAAGCAAAATTGCTAAAGTGTTTTAAAAACCCGATTTTGCTTAAATGACATAAAAAGTCAGAATTTTTCATAAGAGTTTAATTTTGCTAAAATGAAAATTGTCTTTTTATCAGAAAAGTGCGAATTGGTTAAAAGCAAAATTGTTAAACTGCATAAAAAACCCGATTTTGCAAAAAAGAGCATGAAAAGCTTCATAAAAAACCCGATTCATAACTTTGATGATATTTTTCATTGTCAAAACTTCTGAAAAGTCCAATTTTTCCTAGATTCAAGCTGGTTGAATTGTTCTTTGCATTTATTTCCTCATTTCATGGAGATTTGGTCGACCTTGATGCTTCAAATTCGGATTTTAACCAGTAAATAGCCATTTTCTGTCTTTTTGGACGCAGATCTTGATTTGATTGATTATGATATGTTGATCAAGCTTTAAACGCGATTTTATACCGATGGAGCTTTACTGGTTATTTTTTGCCGTGATGTATTTTACGTCTTTCATAAAAACGCGTTTTATCTTGCTGCTGTTTATTATCAAAAGTGCGTTTTTCTTCTGAAAAATCCGCCTTTACACTAAAACGTGTTTTTGTAAAACCACATATCTCCATACTACCTCCATTCGCCTTCATGTAGAAATGCGTTTTTCCTCATTTACATTTGCACGCCATCTCCATTTCATTTAAAATTTTGCCTTCCATTTCACATACCTCCACACTGCTATACATGATGCATATTTCCATTTAAATCTGCCTTATGATGAAAACATGTTTTTCATTCTACCATTTCCAGCAATTAACAATTCATTCCTTTTTCATTTATCCATTTTTCATGTCACCTATGCTCATTTCCTTCATTTCATTCATTCGCCACTTCATATATCCATCATTATCTTTCACAAAATAAAAAATTTTACTTTGTGTTCATTTCGGGTTTTTAGCCTAAAAATACAATTCCGGGATTTGCAATTAAAATAACAATTTTTAAAATTGCAAAGTTTGAAAATTGTTAAATTTCATAAAAATCCCGATTGCCTTTGTGAAAATTGTCAAAGCTCATAAAAATCCCGAAATTGCAAAAAGCAGAAATTGCTAAAGTGTCAAAAAATTCCGAAATTGTTCAAGTCACTCAAAAACCCGAATTGCCTTAAAAAGCACGTAAGTTGACCTTTTTGGACGAAATTCCAAATCCAAGTTTTGAGATCTCTTTATCTTGCTGTTTCAAAGAGACAAAATGCCGTTTTCCATTCCACCACTTCATCCATTTCGAATTCATCTTCATTCACCTTCCATTTTTCTTTCAAAATCCATTTCATTGTTCTAGGGTTTGAGTTCCGCCATGTCTACTCACGTTGATACTGATGATGTGCTGACCTTATGGGATTTTCACCGTAGTCTTGCAGATTCCTGTTCAATGACGGATGAACCAACTTCTCCAGCAGGCAAAAAGATGAAGTATAAGTTCGACAAATATCAGAATGAGATCTCTCCATCTCACGTTGTTTCAAACATCGATGAGATCAAAGATACAGAAATAGGGCATGTTGATATGTCTAATTTTCTTGAAAGGGTTGAGAAATCTACGTCTTCTGATATGCAAAAGTTGCTGAGAAGTCATATCCATCTTGTGGCTTCTTTTCCTGTTGCTGCCCTTGAACCAGAATTTGTCCTTGCATGTGCAGCACGCTTTGATAGACAATCCAGGACAATTAAGGATGATGATGGCAACGTAGTTATCAGACTTGATGCTGAGACAATCAATAGAGTTTTCAGAGTACCTGATGCAACCACTTATTCAGAGATTTCATTGAAGAGTGCTCACAAACATTTTGAGCAGAAAAAGAATGATTGTATTAAACACATCAACTCTAAATGGCTTCTAAAATCACGACCTTGTGCGACCCGTATGCCCAAATTGTATCGGTCTGATTTTATAGAAGAAGTTAATGACATGATCACTCTTTTGAGTAGAATTGCAGGGTTGAAAGTTTCTAACATGTTTGAAAGCTGGATGTATAAGTTCATGGTTGTCATTAGAAAAGCACAACATCCAATTTTCTGGGGAGAAATAATCAGTGACTGTTTGTGCGAACAGCTTGCACAGGTTCCTACCACTCTGACCTTCTATATGAATTCATATTTGGTCTACATAGCAGCTTCCTTGAGACATTTTCCAGGCTTATCTCCTGAAGGTGACAGATCGTTGGTGCCTGTATGGAAATATTATGATCAGCTGACTTTCATTCCAAGTCGAGCACATTATAGAAGGGTTCAAGATGCCTTCTTTGGTTATTTTATGTGTTTGTTTGATAAAGAGTTGGTAAATAACAGGGTATCTGAGGCAGCTTGGAATAAGGTAAATCAATATGGCTGCTTGTTTCTTCAATTTCCAACATTCACCTATATGAGAGTTGGCTGTTTTGAAGACCAACCTTATATGCTCCCGAGATATCCAACTGATAAGATCGTTCTGATGGAGCTGGGAAGGCAATTGATGGCAGTTCATTCACGTCAAGCTTCACAACACAAGTCTGGAATTGGTATTTCTTCACATAATCCATTGGTAATTGGCAGGTATTCTTTGACAACCTCTTCAAGAGCCAAAGCAATGGAAACTGAACTTCAGGAGATAACATTGAAGAGATTCCAAGCTAGGGTGGATTTTGATTACAGAAGGATGAAGGATAAAATAAAAAGAGCCTCCTTCACTCATGTTCACCGCATTGAGGACATTTGGGCAGATCTCCGTACAGAAAAGGATGTATATAAAATGGATTATTGCAGGCTGACTTTGGAGCAAATAATTGACCTAAATCTGACTTTAATTCCGGAAGGAGGGATTGATGATAAGCAGATTTTGGATCCTGAGTACGAAGAACAGGGAGTTGCTAATGCTCCCATTCCTACAATTCAATGGTCTCAAAAGGAATCCGTCTCTATCTTTGATAGATTCCAATCAGTCTTGGCGAACACCAATTTTTGGCTCAAAAGCATAGGTGTCAAGACCATCAAAATCAGAGTTAGAGCTGAAGATGACCCAGCTGGCCCTAGAGGATTGAAATCAGAAATTAGGGAACAATCTAAGGAAGGAGCTTCCTCTTCAAGTACCAGAATCAAGCTGAAAGTAAGCAGAGCTCCTGAACAACCATTGGATAGTGAAACATTAAAGGGTAAGGAAGTCAATGAAATGCAGATTCAGGTATTAGATCAGCAAGAAGAAGACGAGGTTCATGAGACCTCCACTATCCTAAGTGAGATAATTCCTCACATTGAGGCCCCAA
>VDFB02172703.1:0-15208 GCA_007258455.2 Sequoia sempervirens | reverse complement strand
TGGCTTATTTTTTAATTCCTTTAATAAGGAATATTTGTAATAACCTCCTTAAGAGGTGACACTTTGCACACACATAGATGAATGGTGGCATTCATTGAGTTGGGAGTTACATTCTAACTCCTTCTTCTCACCTCTACTTATTGAGGTGCCTCTCCTCTCATTCTTCAAGACTCATGCAAGCAAGCTAAGGCTGAAGCTCTCTCTCTCTTTGTATTATTCTTTAGGCATTTTGCCTCCATTCATAATATTGGGGCTTTTTCTTGTTTTTTCCCCTTAACAAATTCTTGTGTCTCTCTTGCTTTGGTGGTGCTTGGTTTTGCTTCTTCAATCTATTTGGTAATATCTTTCCTTCAAACAATTGCTCATTTATTAGTTCTTTCCATTACTCTTTTCTATTTCCTTTCATGGTATCAGAGCCAGGTTTTACTAATATCTTGTGAGCTATATTGTTGAAGGTTTACCAGATTTTTTAGCACACCATTGGAGACACTCTCAAGAGGAGAAGAAGAGCTAGTGCCTAATCTTGTTTTTTTTTTGTCTTCTAACCCTTGTGCAGGAATTTTTTTTTATCTAAAGATTTCTAAGTTCTTTGGTTTTCAAATTTCAAAGTATTTTAGTTTGCATGCATGTTTATTTTTTTGCCAAATTTTAGAAACCCTCAAATAAAGGGTTATAGTTCAATTTTTTAAAATACCCATTTTTTGCATGTTCAATTTTTTGTAAAAAAAATCAAATTTTTTAAGGGCTCTAACTCTAGTTCAGAAATTCTTTTTAGGAAAAAAGCTAATCTGCTTTTTTTTGCAAATCTATATATTAGATCTGTAAAAAATATTTTCTTTTTAAATCTGTATAATAAAACAAATTAAAAAAATAGTCATTTTTTTTCTCTAACCCTCTTTAACTCAGTGTTTTCTTTTCTAAAATATTTCATACTATTTTCTTTAAGAAAATAAATTAGTTTGTTTCAAAAAATCATCTCTGTGTTGATAATGCAATTTTAAAAAAAATAAATTAAAAAAAATCAATAATAAATAATATATAAATTAGGGCTTTGGCCTTGTTGTCATCAACTTTTATTTGCAATATTTATTTAGAAAATCAAAAAAATCAATTTCAAAATTTTAAGAAAATAATCATTAAAAAAATTTAAAACCCTTTAAGGGTTTTGGCCCTTTCAAAGGGCACCTCTGTTTGCAGGTACTCTTGCTGCCCCTCCCCTCATTGCTTACTGCTTTTTTTGACATCCTCACCTCTGCAACTTTCCTCCTCCTCGTTCTGCTTTTTTTCTCCCCTCGCTATCTTCACTCGGCCTCCCCTCCCTCTCTAAAACCTGCGCTTAAACTTTTTTAAGTTTCCCTCCACTTTAGTTTCTTAAAAAAATTCAAATTCATTGCTTAAATAAAAAGCCCGCCATCTTCTTCATACTTAAGGTTTTTTAAAATCAAGAGAATTTCTCTTTTTTCATATAGCCTTTAAGTTATTCTATGTAATAAAGTTTTATAAGTTTTTTAATATATTAACTTTTTAATAAATTTTTAATTTTAAAAGTTTTTTAAAAAAAAATATTTACTAATCATATTAAAATCTATTAGAATATTAATTTAATATTCTTGCTTATTTTTTTTTCAAAAATAATATTATAAATATCATTCCATAATTTATATAATTTTTTTACAAAAGTTTTTTTAATTTTTTAGTTTAAGGGGATTTATTTTATTTAAGGCATTTAATTTTCATTCAAAATTCAATCAAAAGGGATTTTTTTTTGTAAGTAAATATTTACATAGCTTTTATTTTTCTCATAAAGTTGTGTTTTTTTAAAATTATTTTGCAATCATGTCAACTTTAATTCCTGAGATTAAATTAACTAGTTCTAACTATCATTCTTGGAAAACTCACATTTCTTTCATTTTTCGATTTAAACATCTTTTGGATGTTGCAACGGATCCTAAATCTAAACCAGGTTCATCTGCATCCAAAGATGAAATCAAAAAATGGAATCTCAAAAATGAAGAAGCCCTTGGCCTCATAGGTATCTCCATGTCACCCGAACTTTATGTTCATATTGGGACATGCACAACTGCCTATGAAGCATGGGACAAACTCAAAACAATTTATGATAGTACAAATGAATCAAGAAAAATTCAAATTCAAGATCAACTTGAAGATTTGAGGTATTCTGATTTTAAATCTATGGATGATTTTTTATTGAAATTTGATGCTTTAAATAATCAATTGGATGGTTTAGGAGTTAAATTAGATAATCTTAGATTAATTCATCTTATTCTTAAAAAGTGTCTTCCTAGACAATTTCAACAATTCATTACTAATATTCATGCTCAATTAGCTATTCCTTCTTTAGCTACTCAATTAACTTATGATATTTTTCGTGATTTATTAAGACAAGAAGAGGCTAAGTTAATTCAGTTTGGTACTCTTAAGTCTAATGAACATGCTTTCTTGTCTAATCATAAGAAAAATTTTAAACCTCATTCTAAACAACAACATTATAATTCCAAACCTCATTATAATAATGGCAATGATCTTAGAAAGTTTAACTCTTCTAAGAAGCCACATTGCACTTATTGTAATAAGGATGGTCATTGGCAAAACACTTGTTTTAAAAAGCAAAATGAGAAAAAGCCTATGAAGCAAAATAATCAACAACAAAATAAACCTAATAATTATAAGTTTCAAAATAATGCAAATCAATCTAGACGTGCTTTTACTTGTAGTACTAATGTTTCTCAACCTCTTGAATGGGTTATTGATTCAGGTGCATCTCAACATGTTACCTCACATAAAGAAGTTTTTGAGTCTATGCAACCTGATATATCTAATGTTCCTCTTCAACTTGCTAATAATCATACTTGTAAAGTAGAAGCAATTGGAGATGTGAATGTTCCTAATGGTAAATTGCATGATGTTTTATATGTTCCTGAATTAAAGACTAACTTACTTTCAGTTGCTAAGCTTTGTCAAGATTATAAAATAGAATTTTACAAAGATATGTGCTATGTTATTGATCCAAAACAAAACAAGGTCATTGCTAATGCTAAATTAGACAATGATAATTTGTTCAAATTTTATGAGTTTGCTCAATCTAGATGCTCTTTAATACCTACCATTGATTTCAATGTTTGGCATGAAAGACTTGGTCATATAAATGCTAACAATATTGCTTTAATGCAAAAGCTTAATATGGTAGATGGATTGCCTAGTATTGTTCCATCTAAAATTGTATGCACAGGATGCATGCGTGGTAAGATGCATAGGGAGCCCTTTCCACATGGTCAATCATGGAGGGCAACTCATAAGTTGCACCTAGTTCATAGTGACCTTTAGGGACCCATGGAGAATAACTCCATCCAAGGATCAAGGTATGCACTTACTTTTGTTGATGATTTTTCTAGAAGAACTTGGATCTATTTTCTTCATAGTAAGGATCAAGTTCTTGATATATTTTCTGAATTTCATAAATTTGTTGAAAGGCAATCTGGTTTTAAACTTAAAATTCTTAGAACTGATAATGGTAAAGAATATGTGAACAATGCTTTTAATAGTTATTTGAAATCATTTGGTATTAAGCATGAGCTAACTATTCCCTATACACCTCAACAAAATGGTGTAGCGGAAAGGAAGCATAGAACTATTGTTGAAATGGCTAGATGTATGTTACATGCTAAAAATATGTCTTATAAATTTTGGGCAGAAGCTATGTTTTGTGCTACTTACATTATTAATAGGACTCCTACTAAAGCTTTAAAGGATATAACTCCTGAAGAAGCTTGGTCTGGTAGGAAGCCCAATCTTAAGCATTTAAGGATTTTTGGTTCAATTGCTTATGTTCACAAACCTAAACAAAAGAGGCAAAAATTAGATGCTAAATCTTCTTATCATATTTTTTTTTTTTATTATGAACATTCTAAAGCTTATAGAGTTTATAATCCTCTTACTAACAAAGTTAAAGTTGCTAGAGATGTATGCATTGCTGAAAATGGAGTTCATGATTGTTCTAAAGTGCATAATATTGATTCTTCTCAAAATAAAGTTATTGTTGTGGAGGATAATCCTCAAGTTGAAACTCCTCTTAACCCTCCTAATGCATCTCTTACTCATAGTGATAGTGATGATGAAAATGTTGAAATCTCTACTCATGATTCTTCTTCTAGTGATGATACTCCTACATCTAAAAGAATGCCAAAATGGTTTAAAATTTGTTGCAAGAAAGTGAGGATTATTTAGCTAAAAATCCACCTAAAAGAAGAAAGGAAAATTATTGTAATCATGCTTTGATGTCTAACATTATGAATTCAAATGATCCTCAAACTTATGAACAAGCTAAAGATCAACCTCATTGGCAAAAGGCTATGCAAGAAGAATATGATACTTTAATTGCTAATAATACTTGGGATTTAGTTCCATTACCTCAAGGTAAGAATCTTGTTTCATGCAAATGGTTGTATAAAACTAAGGTTAATGCAAATAATGAAGTTAGCAAGTTTAAAGCTAGATTAGTTGCTAGGGGCTTTTCTCAAATTGAAGGTTTAGATTATAATGAAACTTTTGCTCCAGTAGCTAAGATGCCCACTATTAAATTAGTTCTTGCTTTAGCTTCTCATATGCATTGGCCTATTCATCAAATGGATGTTAAAAGTGCATTTTTAAATGGTGATTTACATGAAGAAATTTATATGTCTCAACCTTTGGGTTTCATTAAGGAAGGTAATGAAAATCTTGTTTGCAAATTGAAGAAATCAATATATGGTTTAAAGCAATCTCCTAGAGAATGGTATTCAAAGATCAATGCTTTCTTTTTATCTCAAGGTTTCATTAGAAGTAAAAATGATCCAAATTTATATATTAAGCATAGTGAAGATGATATTGTGATTATTATTTTATATGTTGATGATTTAATTATCACTTCTAGTTCTAACAATTTGATTAGTGATGTTAAGTCTCAACTCAATCAACAATTTCAAATGACTGATTTAGGCCTATTACATTATTTTTTGGGTATGCAAATTTGGCAAACACCTAAAGGTATTTTTATTTCTCAACATAAATATGCTCAAGATCTCTTAGATAGATTTAAAATGAATGATGCAAAGTGTGTTTCTACTCCTTGTGAATTCGGAACTAAATTAATGGTTGATATGGAAACTCCTTTTGTTGATCCTACTTTATATAGGCAATTAGTAGGAAGTTTAAATTATCTAACTCTTACTAGACCTGATATTTCTTATAGTGTTGGATTGGTTTCTAGATTTATGTCTAAACCACAACAAACTCATTTTAAAGTTGTAAAAAGAATTTTAAGATATGTTAAAGGTACTCTTAATCTTGGTCTTTTTTATGATGCAAATTGTGATTTTTCTTTAAAGGGTTATACTGATTCAGATTTAGGAGGTGATCCCAATGATGGGAGATCCACTTGTGGTTATTGTTTCTTTGTTGGATCAGGTGCAATCTCATGGAGTAGTAAGAAACAACAATCTACTTCTCTTTGTTCTACAGAAGCTGAATATAAAGGTTGTACAAATGCATCTAAAGAAGCATTATGGTTAAGAAGATTACGTGAAGACTTGGGTCTACCTCAAAGGATCCTACTCCTTTATATTGTGATAATCAAAGTGCTATTGCTTTGGCAAAGAATCCAATTTTTCATGCAAGGACCAAACACATTTCTCTTCAACATCATTTCATTAGAGAGCAAATTGAAGACATGCAAATTTCTCTTTTGTATTGTAAAGGTGAAGATCAAGTTGCAGATATTCTCACCAAAGCTCTTTGTAAAGATAAATTTCTCTTCCATTGTAAAAATCTTGGATTACAACCCATTGAAGGGTTTGATGTAACCTCCCCAAGTAAAGCTTAAGGGGGGATGTTAGAAGATTAATCTTTACTTGGTAAAGGTTATTCTTTAATTGTAATTATTTATTAACTTGTAGGAATATTCCAAAGGAATCCCTACAAGTCTTTTGTCTTTTTTGTCATCTCACACATGTGTGAGGATGGCTTATTTTTAATTCCTTTAATAAGGAATATTTGTAACCACCTCCTTAAGAGGTGACACTTTGCACACACATAGATGAATGGTGGCATTCATTGAGTTGGGAGTTACATTCTAACTCCTCCTTCTCACCTCTACTTATTGAGGTGCCTCTCCTCTCATTCTTTAAGATTCAAGCAAGCAAGCTAAGGCTGAAGCTCTCTCTCTCTTTGTATTATTCTTTAGGCATTTTGCCTCCATTCATAATATTGGGGTTTTTTCTTGCTTTTTCCCCTTAACAAATTCTTGTGTCTCTCTTGCTTTGGTGGTGCTTGGTTTGGCTACTTCAACTTATTTGGTAATCTCTTTCCTTCAAACAATTGCTCTTTATTAGTACTTTCCAAATTGCTCTTTTTTAATTTCCTTTCAATAACTGTTTTAGTCATGATGCAATACTACTAGGGTTTTGGACTTTGACTACAATAAGTTGTAAATTTGTTCCAATAGAGGTAAAAGTGATTGTTTTTGGTTTGAAACTTTCCAAAGGATGATTTCAAAGATGTATCAATGGTTTGGTAAAAGTGTAGAAATAAGATCTTGTTGTTTTGGTGTTTTGAGCAATGTGAACCCAAGGTGCAAGTGGTGTCTTGTCTGCAAGAAATAGAGAATTTGATGGTTCAATGTTATGAAAATGTGTTACTGGTTTATTTCAGTCTAAAGTAAAGATGGTTAAAGGTGTTTTAAGGCTTGATAAGAGTTTGGAAGTAATATTTAGTGATTGGTTGTATTTTTTCCTTGTTTGGAATACAGTTGCAAGGAAGTGTGATTGGTGAATGTTGATTGGTTCAAAGTTTCTAACAAAGTTTTTGGTTGGATTCAATCAATATGAAGATGTTTAAGGTGTATTAAGGTTTGATGGGCATGTGGAATATTGATTTGGTGATTTGGTGTTTGATAGCCTTGTGAATGTCAAAATGAAAATGAATGGATTTTGTTGAAAAGAAAAGAGAGTTTTTTGGTGATTTTCTAATTGATCTTCTCAATTGTGGTTTGGGTTAGAAGTACCCTTTAAGGTTTGTTGATGTTTGTAGATGATTTGCATCAAATTCCTATGCCAAGAGTGAATCCAGTAGCAAAAAGCCACATAAATCTTTCCAGGGGGATAAAAAGAAGAATCCCCAATCACAGAAAAAAAACCCAACAAAAAACAAGGCAATGTTGCAACAGCATGTAACTCAGATGAAGAAGATTTCCTGTATGCTATAGAAACAAAGGCTTCCACATCTAACAATTCAGTCTAGTATGTTGATTCTAGTGCATCCAGACATATGACAGGGGAACAAGAATGGTTTTTTGACCTAACACCATCCACCTCCTATGGGCATGTTTTATTGGGTGATGATACCTCATATAAAGTTCAAGGAATTGATGATAGTTTCCTTCCATTGAGAACTCATACATGTTGACTTAAAAAGGTTTTGTATGTACCTAGGCTCACTCAGAACCTACTTTCAATAGGTCAATTAATTGATCACAACCTACAAGTTGAATTTGATCAGCTCAATGGTGAGAAACTTTGTCTTATCAAAGGCAAAACTCGCAATAGAATAGTTGTAGCTCATGCTTCAAAGGCATGCAATATGTTTCAATTGGTTGATGTTTTAAATGAATACTAAGCCCTTGTAGTGAAAACCAACACATCCACAACTCTCTAGCATAGGAGATTCGGCCACCTCAACTTTGGTTATCTTCTTGCATTGAGTAAGATAAATATGGTAAGAGGATTTCCCCCCATTCAAAAAATAGAAGTTATCTACTCACATTGTCTTATCAGGAAACAACATAGGGATCATTTTCCTACTGTAGAAAACTGAGCCTCTAGTCCCTTAGAATTGGTTCACACTGATCCCTGTGGACCTATGTCATCCAGTCACCAGAATACCCAGTATTTTCTTCTCTTTGTGGATGATTATACAAGAAAAATGTAGGTCTACTATTTTTCTCACAAGAATGAATCATTTGAGAAATTCAACGAGTTTAGAGCTCTTGCAAAATGGTCATCTAGTCAAACTCTCAAATCCCTTTGCTTAGATCGAGAGGGGAATTCACTAGTAAGAAATTTGGATATTACTTGCAAAAACATGCAATATAGAGATAGTTGACCACTACACATTCACCACAACAAAATGGTGTTGTAGAGAGGCGCAATCGTACTATTGTCAAAATGGTGTGATGCATGTTGAAGGATGCAAATCTTGCTTCTAAATTCTAGGTTGAAGCAATTCACATCGTAGTTTATTTGTTGAATTGAGCACCCACCAAAGTGCTTGATAATATCACACTAAAAGAAGCTTGGACTGGGAAAAATCCCTCCATTTCACATTTCAGAGTGTTTGGATGTACTTCCTTCATGCACATCCCTAAGGTTTAGAGAACAAAATTGGATGATAAGTGTGTAAAGTGCATCTTTCTTGGGTACAGTTCATAATCGAAGGGATATCAACTTATGGATACAGTCAAAAAGAAGGTGTACATTAGCAGGGATGTAGTTTTTAATGAGGAATTTTGCAGAAACACCTCTTCCTCTCCATCACATGTATGTTCCCAAACACCACAGTTACTTGAACTTGCAAATGAGGAAGTTGATGAAGAGACTCCAAATGACATTTTGTTTCCATTGGATGAATTTTCCCCTCTCTTACCACTTCCATCCTCATCTTCTATACACAAGAAGCTTCCTAAGTGGTATCAAGCCACAATAAAGGATGCTAAATATGATGCAGATGTAGACACATCTTTTCATGGGCCTAAGACTCGCAACAAGTCTTGTCAAGAAGTGAATATGGCCCTTATGTGTACAGTTATGTAGAATTCCAACAATAAAGGATGCTAAATATGATGCAGATGTAGACACATCTTTTCATGGGCCTAAGACTCGCAACAAGTCTTGTGAAGAAGTGAATATGGCCCTTATGTGTACAGTTATGTAGAATTCCAAACCTGAAACAATGTAGCGATCTCTTGAGTCACCACCTTCGAAAGATGCTATGGATGTTGAATATTAGGTACTTCTAAGTAAACAATACATGGGAACTTGTTGATCTTCCACCAGGGAAGAAGGCTATTGGCTGCAAATGGGTTTTCTAGATCAAATACAAGGCAGATGATAGCATTGACAAGTATAAGGCCTAACTTGTAGCTAAGGGCTATGCATAAAAGGAATGTGTTGATTATGATGAGACTTTTTCCCCTACAACAAAGATCAAGACTATCTATATGGTATTGGCTATGGTAGTGCAGTTTGGGTGGAAAGTTCACCAAATGGATGTAAAGAGTGCCTTCCTTAATGGAGATCTCATGGAGGAAGTCTATATGACTTGACCAAAGGGATACACTGCACCTAGGCAATAGCACAAAGCATGTAGACTCGTCAAATCCCTCTACGGTCTTAAATAGGATCCTCGAGCCTAGTATATCAAGATCGATGAGCATCTCCTTAACCATGAATTCATTAGGAATCCATATGATCCCAATCTCTACCTCAAAGAGCAAGGGGGGAGATTGTCATTCTAATTGTTTATGTTGATGATCTGGTCATCACAAGGATTTCTCTGTAGATGATCAATGCAATGAAGAATGATCTCAAATGATCATTTGACATGAAAAATATCGAGCTCCTATATTATTATCTTGGACTTGAAGTGTGGAAAAAGAAGAATCAGATGTATGTTTCTCAGATGAAGTATTCCAAGACACTACTCAAGAGGTTCAGCATGGAAGATTGCAAACCTATGTTGACCCCCATGGAGACAATTTTGCAACTTTCCCACCACGATCCATCTACTCGAGCGAATGCTACTCTTTATTGATAGTTGATTGGGAGTATCATCTTCCTGACCTGTACCAGGCCAAATATTAGTTATGATGTCAGTTATCTTTATAGGTTTATGTAGGAACCTAAGTTTGTTCACTAGAAGGTAACAAAGAGGGTTTTGAGGTACATCCATGGTACAGTGGCATACAGCCTGGAATATAAGTAGAATGCATATTTTTCATTGCATGGATACACGGATGTGGACTATGTAGGTTGAGTGGATGATAGGAAGTCTACTTTAGGCTTCATTTTCTTTTTGGGATCTGATTCAATTTCTTGGGGGAGCAAAAATCAAACCACTATTGCTCACTCTTCCACAAAGGTAGAATATTGCACTGTAGGGGGGATGTCTATGAGGCAATATGGTTACGCCACATTTTGATAGGTATGGGTGTTCCTGATACAGGTCCTACTACTTTGTTTTGCAATAATTAGAGTGTGTTTAAGCTTGTTCACAATCTAGTATTTCATGAGCGTACCAAGCATATTGAGGTTCAGTGCCATTATATTTGTGAGCATGTTCAATAATATAATATACAACTCTAGTTTTGTTTGACTCAATAACAGCATGCAGACATATTTACCAAATCACTTGCAGCCATGAAGTTCACAGATTTTTGAACTTCCATGCTTTGGTCTCTTGGGCATATGATGTAATAAGGGGGTGTTAGAATAGAATTATTATTACATCATTATTATATTACATAATTTATAACTACTTGTGTAGTGATAAAGTAGTTGATCGAGAATGCCCGATCAAGTTGGTAAATAACCAACCTTTATTTGTATTTATACACTTTTACCCTCATAATCAAATTGCTCATTTGCTCTCAATTATTTATCATCCTTGGTGTCAAATTTATTTACAATGAATTCCTTGACAAAAGAATCCCTCACAGAAAATCTCTCATTTTTTAAAAGTATGTATTCTCTAACAAAGGACTCCTTGATGAAATTTTCTTTCGAAAAGGATCTCATAAGTGAAAGAGTCTAAAAATTTTCCTTTGAAAAAGGAGTAATTTTTCTAAAATGAAAGGGTCTGAAAACTTTCCTTTAAAAAAGGAGCATTCTTTCCAACGGATTCCTTGATGAAAGATCTTTCAAAAGGATTCCTTGACGATAGAATAACTTGTGGAAAATTGAGTGTCTTTCAAGTGGTATGTTCTTTCAAAAGGGCCCCTTGGTGTCTTGATGTTTTGAAGGGTTCCCTACTAAAAGAACCCCCTTTCTTAAAATTTCTTTCTAAAAAAGGAATTCCTCATTGTCTTCATGTCTTGAGGAGGATTCATTTGTGTCTTTTATTTGATATTTGATGTCATGTGTCTTGGTTTTAGACATCTTATATCTTGGAATCTAGCTTGGGGGTAGCCTGACTAGACTCGTCTTTTTTGTGACTATCCTGCAACACATTTTGTAGTAGCCACAAGCTTATCTATCTAATCAGTGTGTGTCTTGTGTCTTATCTAATCAAATTATGTCTTATTATGTCAGCTTGTGTCAAATTGGTTTCTTATTGTCTTATGAAATAATGTCTACTATGATTAGCTTTTTTTCCTAACATGTTTATCTGCAACCTAGCATATTTGTGGTGAGATCGTAGCTAGCCTTGTAGGATCAAAGACCCATGCCATCTTCACATCTTGGTGGAGATCCCTCTTTCATGTCAAGGTATTATGGATCGAAGATCTACTTCCTCAATGATTTTGGTATATTCTCTTCAACCTCTTTCTACTTTAGCTCACATATGCATTGACACAAATGCTCGCTAAAGTGGGGGGGAAATGTAATGGCATAAATATGCACCTCGTGATATTTCCCATTAATTTACCTTCATTTTATCCTTGCAAGTGTGATAATGCAAAAAATTGCCACTTTTTCTCTACTTTTTCCACGTGTCCCTATCATCTAGCATCAGTGAGGGGAATTTCTATTGGGATGCATGCACACCACAAAAATGTTTGCATGTCGTACTAATGTCCTGAAAAATATTCTTGCATCAGGAAATGGTAAAAACATTATGATTCTCTATTTCCTATAAGCATAATGTCCCCTTGCCAAATCTTGATCATCAAGAATGACTATTTGCCTCCATTTTTTCCATTTGAACTCAATTCTATCTCATTCTCAAGCTCTCTCAATTCTATCACTCACTCTCACTCTCTAACACTTCTTGCTCTTTTCTCACCATATTTTATTGCTACTAGCTTCATACTTTTCTTCTACAACCTCTCTTTGCTCCAACACCATTGCTATTGTAGGTTCATGAAGCTCTACCTCCTTGGTGTGGTAATATTTCTCTTCTTCTTCCTCTACCAACCTTGAGGTCTTGTAGAAGGGAAGGTGATATTATGTCTATTTGATTATTTGCATTATCATTCTTGTAGAGTAGCATCTAGGTTGTCATTTCTCTCTACTATATTGTGCCTTTTCTATCTACTTTTCTATCACTTTTCTCAATCTTGTTGTATATTGGTTGTTTGTGGAAGTGGGAACATTGAAATAGGGGTTTGATTGAGGAAAACCTCAAAACACAGCCCCAAAATTTTCTTGTTATTGTGTGTGTAGGTGCTATTTGATTGCTTGGAGCTAGCTGGAGAACTAAACCTCAAGTAAGTGTAAGTTGGAGTTCTTCTTCTTTCTTTGTCATTTCATTATTAGAGTAGCTTTCATAGTATTCTTCTTGTTGTACTTTGCATTTTTTATACATTTATGTCAAACTATAAAACCAGAGCATTCGGGTTGTCAAAAGACCCTATGTGTTTTTCGCTACTACTTGACCCTATGTCTATATACGATGCCAATGCATCTATAAGACTCCAATGCAGTGCACTAAAGTGTGACTCCTATGTTGCTATCCTTTGGTAGAGAGCCATCTGGTCTATAGTCTGAGACCTTTTTGGTCAGCTCACTCGATTCCAGAAAACATCTTTCATAAGCAAAAGGGAAACAGAGTCATGTTTTCCCTTCCTTTTTATCCTGTCCCTTCTTTCTAAACTTATTAGGTAGTCTGAGGCATTTTAGGGAAGTTCGCTCCCTTAGGCTCTTCCATGACCTGAGAGTCTCAGGGGCCATGAATCCCCCTTCTATATAATTATTATTAAAATAGGTGTTAGTTAGAAAATGAATTTTTAATTAGAAGAAAAGTTTATTTGGATTTTAGATGAGATGACATTTATTTAGTTAATTAAATTAAATAATCTATTTAATTAACTAATTTTAGGATGTTTGTTTAGTTAATTAAATAAAATTATTTATTTAATTAGCTAACATTAAGATATAATAATTAAATTTAACTAGCTAATGATAATGAAAATGGCCTAATTAATGAAATAATTTATTTAATTAATCAAAGCTACAGAATTGAGATTAATTAAAATGTAAGGGAAAATTTTATGTGTCTATATAAAGTTGAAAAGTACAAGGCAATATTAGTGGTCAAAGGGTACTAACCAAAGGAGGGAATCAACTAAGAAGCTTTTTCTCTAGAAGCAAATACCAATACTATAAAGACTATTGTAGCATAAGTAGCTCATTTCAACTAGTCTCTTCACCAAATGGATGTTAATAATGAATCTTTGAATGGAGAAATTGACAAAGAGATATACATGACTCAAACACAAGGATTTGAAAGTTTTAGACAAGAACACTTAGTTTACAAGTTAAGAAAGTTTCTCTATGGATTGAAACAAGCTCCAAAGGCTCGGTATGCTAAGATTGGCCAATATTTCAAGTCTCAAATATTTCATAATATAATTCTCATGACCCAAACTTATATGTGAATAAATTTATGAAGGTTGCCTTTGAATGTTGATAGTGAGTAAATGAGTGGTGATGAATGACACTAAGAAACTAAGTTGACTTGGTCTATGTTGACTATATAGATTAATTTATTCTAACATCCCCATAAATTATTTTTTTAATAACTTTTAAATATCCCTTGTAATCTACTAATAGTGGCATAGTGTGATGGTTAAGTTGTTTTGGTTTTGTTCTTGCCATCAAGGTTCAAACCTCACTGGGGTGTTATTGTTGAATGTTTAAATTGGGGATGAGGTCCCCTATTTGTGACCTCACCGGTTCATAGCTCCTATTCAAAATCATTTATCCCTTAAAAAATCCCTTCTAATCTAAAATAAATGAATTGCAACATAAAATATTATTAAATACCCATTTACAATCACTTATACACACAATATACATTCACAATAATATTTTTTGATCACTATGATCAAGAAATTATAAGTGAAACCCACAACCAAATAGAGAGCTTCTCAATTTGAATCTATAACTATCAATAACTTCTCTATAAATTTATTCATTAGCATGTGATGAAAAAATAAATTATAAGGTTGTCATGGGAAACTTTTGTCGAGAAATGATGAATTATGTGAGCTAAATGTTGTTGGTTTCTACTTATATTTCCCTCATACAATGCTATATTTGTGATAGATATAAGGATGTAGGTCATAGACACAAAAAAATACCATTTTGTAATATATTTTTTCATTTTTTTCATTTTTGGTAGTTTTGTGAATTTTTATTTTCAACAATAATATTAAATTTATGTCATGTATAATCATAGGTTAATAGTGGTATCAAAGGATAGGATATCCAATTTTTTTCCTTTGTAAATAGTATTTTCATTAATAGGTATTAAATAGAAAATTGAAAATTGAGTTCCTATAATTGTGGATCTAACAAAAAAAGCAACTAAAAATAAAACTAAAGTATAGATTGGCACCAAATTCAAGTCTTAGTTCAACTAAACTAAACCAAAGGAAACAAAAAAATAACTAGAAGTAACTAACAACTATCTAAATTTCCAACGCTAACTATTATTTTACCAACTAGGCAGGGGAAATTATTACAATAGATTATTTCAAAAAAAAACAAAGCAGCAACAACTTTTGTCTTCATTTATTTAGCAAAGATATTAGTGAATGTTGACAACACTTCATTCATTTTTTCCATCACTTATAGTCCTCTGATATTGTAGCTTTATTTTCTAATCAAAGGCACATTTCTCCATCTATTGTTGGAGGTTGTTAAAGGTAGACAACACTTCCTAAAAGGGTTGTAGCCTTGACTTTTCATTCATCATTTTAATTATTCACCTATGTAACTTGTCCTTGCATTTGATTTCTCAATTCCTCAACAATCTTGTTGAGGTCTCTCACTAACATAGGCATTTCCCAAAATGTGCAGTCTAAATCTTTAATTGACTGGTGGACTATGCTCATTGTTTGTTCCACCTAATTTTCTTTTTGTTCAATTTGGACTTGCACTTATTTATAATCTTTACCTTGAAATTTGGTGCTCTTAGCCACTTAGAAATTTTATCC
>VDFB02172702.1:0-33814 GCA_007258455.2 Sequoia sempervirens | reverse complement strand
AACAGAAATTTTGTTCAAAAGGTTTCATGGCTTTGGATTCATTTTCTACAATTCTTGTGGAAAAATTGGCTTAATTGATTGGCACATTCTTAATGTGACTTTAGTTAGAGATTTCTCATTTGACTGCATTCTGATATTGAGTTGTGCTCTTGGTTTTAGTTGAAGGATATGTGAAATCACTTGGCCAACCAGAATTGCTTGACTTGCTTGTCCAATCTAGTTCTGGAAATGATGTTGAAGTGGAAGATTTAAGGCCCTCAAAGAAAAAAGTCATATTTAGTGAGGTGGGTTAATGTTTTTCCAATAGCTTCCATTTGCAACGAAATGGAGTTTTCTTTTGCAGTTGTTGAACAATTAATCAGATAAGTCAAAAGTCTGGGTTTTCTTGAGTCTATAGATGATATTCTCTGATCACCAGTGAAAGAATCTTTACTTGTAAAATGGTACAGCATAAGCCCATGTCTGAAATTACATCTGGACTGCATCAAGGAATTTACCATCAAGGAAAACTTCGAGTTAATCGTTACAACCCATTTGAGGCCTATGTTGGTAGTGAGAGCATTGGGGATGAGATTGTAATTTATGGACGTGCTAATATGAATCGGGCTTTTGATGGAGATGTAGTTGCTGTTGAGCTCCTGCCACAGGATCAGTGGCATGGAGGGAAAGCAATGAAAATAATTGAAGACGGTAATATTTTATTTTTATCAAGAGGAAAAATTTAGAGAAGGGCTTACAGTATACGATTTTTTTATGACATCCCACTGCTTTATGTGATCATGTTTTCTCCCCTTGTTATGGTTCAGAAGAAGAGGAAGAGGAGGATGTCCACTTGATTCCAGGCAGTGCTGATGATGCTCCTCGTGATACCATCTTGGAACAGAAGTCAAATGAAGCTCAAGCCAAGGTTATTGGTCGCCCAACTGGGCGTGTTATTGGTATAATAAAGAGGAATTGGCATTCGTAAGTTACTGAATACCTTCTTTAATTCATTTTGGGATATGTGTCTGTTTCTGTGTTCTGTTTTTCTTCATTTGACTCACTGTTGAGTTGAGCCTCGGGAATTTTACACTAGGAAAATGGGATTATAATAATAAATTAAGAGGATCATAATGTCACAAAAGGGGCTGCTTAAGTGATATTACAAAATGAAATTATAATGAAGAGTCCCTCAAATAAAGTTAAAATATAAAATAAAATCTCTTATAATTTATCTTAAAATAAAACGTCTCAAATGTTAATCAGGGGTTGTGAAGGAAATTTGAAGAACTATGACTCTCAAAGGAAAAATCTATTTAAGAAAGGCCAAACAAGGAGGCATATTGGGAAAACATTTTATTATCTGATTTCTACTCCTTGTGGAGCATGGAACTTCGGTTTAGTTAACCTGAGGACAAAAACCCTCTAGGTCTGGAATTGGAGGACAAAAACTCACAATTCCTTGGAGTGATTTCACACAGAAATCACTATTCTGCAGATTTGATTAATTCACAGTTTGTAATTAAAGAAATATCCTTTTGAACCAACAATTCATAACTGGTTTGCATGGATAAGTGTATAAATATTCTAATGAGAAAAAACACATTATAAAAAATACAGTTGAGGATCACAGTATTATTTAAGAGTGTTGGGCCAAATTTAAACTTGCCTAAGCCTGCCGTACCTTATGAATAACTGATCGCAGCCTTGCTGCACAGGGTGAAAGGTGATTGCAGCAGGTTATAAAGATAATTGCAGCATTTAACCAGGTGATTGTAGTAATAAGAACTTACCGTAAGGCATTTTCCATATGCTAGGCAATGCGAAATGAAGTGTAGCATCCTTTATTGGTTGCTATGAGCTTTTGAAGAGGAATTGCATGAGTTTTAGCTGGCCGTACCTTTGAAAGAAGTTGCAAGTTTGTTTGACCCAAAATGTAGGAAATTGTAAAAATACAAATTGAGGATATTATAGTTGTATATTAAATAAGGAGAAGATCAAAATATTCCATTTGGGATATTACAATGGTATTGGAGGCGAATCTTGCCAGCCTTTGAAAAAAGACAACAATTGAATACAGAAATTCATATGCAAGTGCACTTTCATGGTAGTTGATGAGGACACTGATCTTTCTTCGTTGCATAGTAATATGTGCTTGGGCCAGCATTGTTTCATCTATGGTTTCTGTCAACTTTATCTTCCTTGGTAATAAAAAGTTTTATATTACATTTAGTTTCAAGCTATTTGAGAATTCTCGATTTTCAGTTTCTTTTTCTCACAAACACTTCCAGATTCTTGAACTTTTTAGTGATGGTAATTGGTTTGTTATAAGTTCCAAAACTTGAATCGTGAATGGTTGAATTAGTGTTTCCTCTTAGAGATTCAGTGGGAATGGTGAAACTAATGAATTGCAGCACATTGGAGATATTACAAGTTGTTTATTTTGTAGTATCTCTGAAAATTTTATCATATATATTGGGCCATGAACAAAAATGTGGACTTGCCTAGCCATTGTATGGATACCAATCATTTTATGCCATTAAATGGATACCAATCACTTTATAAGTACACAAAATACTGAATTACTTTATCATCACTAATACCAATACCAAGAGCATAAAACATAGGTTGAATTATCAGAACAGTGAATTTTATTTTGTGTATCAGATTCATATTTACACACCTTGTTTTGTTAGAATTGTTGAAAATTCAACTGCTCTTTATTCAAGCTTGTATTTGTTTTTTTATTCAATATTCTGTGATGTGTTGGCAATTATTTTTGTGTGTTTTAGGTACTGTGGCTCTCTGGAGCCAATGCCTATGCCTGCAGGTGGTGGTGGAATTGTCCATGCTTTATTTGTTTCTACTGATCGTAGGATACCCAAGATTCGGATTCAAACTCGGCAACTGGGAAATCTCATTGACAAAAGAATCATTGTAGCTGTTGATTTGTGGGATCGGATGTCTCGATATCCATCTGGCCACTATGTGCGAACCATTGGAGAAATTGGTGATCGTGACACAGAAACTGAGGCATGTTTTGTATTCCTTTTCTTAGTATATGAAAGGCTCTCATTTATTCCATCACCCTTGCTCTTCTGAAAAATAATATTTTCAAAATAAGTAGCACTAATTTTCAGATATACATCTGTCTCATCAGATTTTAATATAGGATAAATTTAACATCTATACTTTTCTGCAGGAACATATTTATTGCAAATTTTTCTTGGAGTATAGTTGACATTATGCAGCACATAAGAAACCATTTACAAAGATGTATCATATTATTAACACTTTGGAAAATTTAAATCCAACATCCTGTAACAGGTTTTGTTAATTGAGAATGACATCAATACGAGACCATTTTCTGAACAAGTTCTGGCTTGTTTGCCACCCTTGCCATGGACATTACCACCAGAAGAACTGAGCAATTCTGAGAGAGAGGACCTGCGTCACATTAGAGTTTTTAGTGTGGATCCACCTGGTCAGTATTTGCAGTGCCCTAAGTCTAGCAAAATGTGAATCTATTTTTTCCTTATTTCTTATCATTGTTTCTATGATTCTAATTTTTGGGGCCAAGCTTGATAATATTGGAATTTGTTGGTTATGGTGATTACAGGATGCAGGGATATTGATGATGCATTAAGCTGCATAGCACTGCCAAATGGGAATTTTGAAGTTGGAGTCCGTATCCTTAAAAGCAATCCTTGTCTGATTGCTCTCTTTAATTTAACTGACTGAATGAGTTGAATCCTTATAACAATGGGTAGTTAGGAAATATGCTTATGCTTTGGTGTTGTAGACAGGTGGATGTTTCTCAGATTGTGCCAATTACTTGAGTATTTCAATGATTGGCAGGGGTGTGAAAATGGATGTTACTAACTTTATTACCAATAGTATGTGAGTACCAACCATGTTAATTGAAGTATTTGAACTTACTGTAGTCTCTAATCTGATTTCTTCAGGATATAAGGGTGAAAGATGAACTTTCTTAAGTGATAAATGGATAGTTACATGTGACACGATCAAAGGTGAAATTAAAGTAAACCCACAGGCAGGGCATGTAGATTCGGGAAAATCAAACAAAAATGAGTTTCTGGGATCTTAATAAAATAGCTGATTGATGGGGTGAGTATTTGATTGGATATTGGCAAAAGTAGCACATAAAATGGCTAATGAACATGAAAAGAGGCTCAAATTGACCTAAAATCAAAACCTCTGCATCTTGCAAACAGCCTCTGCCATATACATATTTCTATAATAGATACTGGACTTATGAACACAGATTTGGTAGCAATAAGAACTTGAGTACTATCTTATGGGTCGCACTTGCAAAAGAACCCTTTAAAGACTTAAAGAGTAAGAGTTTTTCTGCAAAATGATTTAAGTGAAATTATTAAGAGGAGTTGTAAGAAAAACAGCTAGGGCATGAGATTAATTGAAAATGTTATCTATAGGAGAGATTAGCTAATTTCTACAAAATCAACAATCACAATAGATTACGAGTATTCTCTTTGATTTCGTCCCTAAAAATAAAGCCAGTTTTGACAGAGATCTTAAAATTTAAATCTCCAAAGAGTTGCAAATATTCACTTGTCTTAGTAAGTTTACTGAAGCCATGTTTATGAGCAACTATAGATCCTTGCTACCAACAAATTGATGCAGTAGATGATATTTCATTGAGTCTTATGGTTTACCCTCTGATACCATGTTTTGATTTCAAGTTTTAGGTGTGTATAGCAGTAAACGAACAATCACACAATCATATGAATGTTTAGCCTCTGATAGCATGATTTGATCTTAAGTTTTAGGTGTGTATAGCAGTAAACAAACAGTCACACAATCATACATATGTATACAAAGAATTTAGTGGATGCCATAAGTACGGGCATAAATCAATAAGGTCAAGGTGAATAATGAATGCAATGCTATATTGATGTGACACGGTTGGTCAAGAACCTATATATGTAGCTTTTTAAGGAGAAATCTGGCAACTGCCCTGCAGGGTCATCTAATACGAAATCACAAATAAATCTTAAACCATGTGTGGAAACCAAGTATGCAGCATGTTGACCATAAATCAAATTACATATCTCAATGGCTGTTACTGCATTTTATCCCTGAGGCATCATTTTTGAGTGTGGTTGTCATGTATATGTTTTGTGTGAACTCCTATGGATTAATGGAGCAAAGCATATTTATGATTTATCTTGATTTTTTTTGGTGGTTTTGAAGTCCAATATTTTTACTTGATCTGTTTGTGACTCTCTTGATTGAGCAACATGTAAGATAAGAGCACAAAGCTTTTTGTGGTCTTGTTTGAGCTTTGGTTTCGGTGATTTATGCTTGAATTTTCTTTGACAAGAAATATGATAAATAGATATTGCTGATGTCACAAGCTTTGTTCACCCTGGTACACCTCTTGATGAAGAAGCTTCAATGCGGGGGACATCTGTTTACTTGGTTGAGCGTAGAATAGATATGCTCCCAAAACCACTCACTGAAGGTATGAAAGACAGTAAATGAGAAAATCTTTCTAATGTATAAAAGCAATTAGCAAATGCTGAGTTTGGCTATAGGTTGAGATAGGTGTAAATGATCTGTTTGAATAACAATGACTTTTTTTTGCTTGTAACTGGCAGACATATGTTCGCTGCGCTCTGATGTGGAAAGAATGGCCTTTTCAGTGCTTTGGGTAAGGAAATTCCTTTATTATATTCTTTTGCTAATGGCCTTTTCAGTGCTTGGGTATGGAGCCGCCTTTATTTTATTCTTTTGCTACATGAAGTGATAAGAGTTCTGCCTTTGGATAGAAATTTGTGTGTTAAACATGAGTGAGGCAAGTCTTTTCTTGGGGGCACAAAAGTTAAATTATATTTAAAAAGGACTTCATTACAACAGCAATAGGGATTTCTAGGGGGCCATAGCTACCATAATACAGAGCAAAAGGAGGATCCACAAAGGAATCCTACTAGCCCATCTATCAGGATGCAAACAAGAATCAGGTAAAACTCACCATGATCCATCTCATCCCACTAAAGTCAATCCTTTTTCTCCTCATCAGTTATCTGTAGAAGCAGTTATGATTTGTCTTGGTCAAGACCACCTCAATTTTCCACATGCCAACCACTCCCACCTTCTGAAGCCCATTTAGCTAATCAATCAACAACTCTATTCTGTTGTCTAGGGACATGAACAAAAGAAGTTGATTCAAACTTTGTAGCTAACCAAAGAATTTTCTTAGCCACCACAGTTAATCTCCAAAAGCATTCTTGAGAATTTCCATTATTTAGAAGATTGATAAGAACAATAGAGATAGTCTCACAAATAACCTTTTTCCAGCCCTTTGCATAAGCTCTTTCAAGACCAAAGAGGAGAGCCCATGCTTCCATTTGATTGTTGGAATGAGTACCTCTGAAAGAAGAAAAGAAAAATTGAACAAAGCCAACCTTATCACGACCAACACCATCAATACCAGTTGGACCCGGATTACCCCTAGTGGATCCATCAGTATTGATCTTACAAACATCTCCAAGGGAAGGGGTCCATTTGCTTGAATGGTTCACTTTCTTGACAAGCTTAACTCTAGATCCATATCTGACTTGTAAAGAAGGAGAAAAAGAATGACCCAAATGATTAGCAATGCACAGATAAGAAGAAGAAAGAGGGGCTTTACTCTCCAAATTTGGCCTCAATAGTCTCTTTGAGCATACACTTTATTTTTTTCCCAAACTTGAGAAACCTCCTTACTCACATTTTAAAAGATGAAATGTCCCCAATGGGATTTGCCCTAAAATTCTGATTTTTATTTCTGCTCACACCCTAATTCTGATTTCTCATTTTTTTATTTTCCGAAAACAAAATATCACAACGAACATACAAGTGCCCAAACATGACCAATAAACATGCCAAATGATGCTACCAATTGATATTCATATCAAACGTGAAATCCATCATGAAAAACACAAGATAGGGCATCCAAATGCCACATGCAAATATGATTTTCTGTAGGTAACTTCTGCTGTTACAAAATTGAATATCTGGACTGATTTTTCAATGAATTCGTGGGCTCAAACATGCCAAACATATGCCCAGATTTCTGCTCTATAAATCAGATCTAAAACTAAGATTGTACATACCACAAATATGCAAATTAGTCTTCTAACATCAAACCCTAGATGGGAAAATCCTTCCTTGGCAAGCACTTAGGGTTTGCTGCTCCAAAAATGCAAAATCACCCTCCAAAAATGGGCGCTCAAGTCTGCTCCAAAGTGGTGCTCCAAATTAGGGCAAAACCCTAATGCAATATGCACACAAAATGCCACAACAATGCTGCCCCAAATCTGATTATGCAAGAATGCTCCAAACCTCCAAATGTCTCCAATGAAGTGCCATTAGAACTCCGTTATGAGTCCTTCACAAGATGAGCTAGGTTTTCATCCAACTCATCGTATTCACAAGGGTTTTCATCCTTGGAATAAAGCCCAACCAAAGTTGCAGCCAAAGAGAAGAATCTCCAAATGAAAATATGATATAAATCGATGCCCAAAGGATCTCAAATGTTTTTATATTTATAGCCACCTTTCCCCTCCAAATCTGACCAACCTCCTCAAGGAAAAATATTTATTTTATTTGCTTTTCTTATTCTCCTCCAATCTTGGCCGACCTCAATAAAGTATTCTTATTTTATTTTTATTGTCTTCTCCAAGGGAGCAAACCTCTTTATGACCCTTGATATTACATTTTTAGGCCTTGCCTAGGTCGTCCACCTTCAAGGCCATTTTAATTAATTTATTTTATTTTCCAAATGGCTTACAAAATAGAAGAAGTCACTTCATATCTTCAATTTGCCCAATAAAATGATTAAATATAATATTTAATCAATTAGGTCATTCACTAATAAAATATAGGAATTCACTTCATATCTTCTATTTGCCCAATAAAATTGATTAAATATAATATTTATTTATTTTCCAAAATGACTCACAAAAAATAGGAAGTCACTTCATATCTTCAATTTTCCCAATAAAATTGATTAAATATAAATTAGGTCATTGCCTTAGCCCTCCGGCCTAGCCCATGATAAATAGGATAGGCTAACAAACCCCATTAGGTGAGCACTCAACAAATGGAGACATTACGGTCCTCTCTTCTCAGAATTGCTTGCCCACAAGCAATTGCAAGCCTAGATACTGCAAAACATCCTCAAGTGGCAAGTCTCTCCAACTAGTCAAGTACTCCATGATCACCTTGCTCTTCAACTTGTGGCTACTTCCCCCATAGCGAATATGAAGAATAGTATCAGGTACAAGTAGCATCTTCCCTTCATCATTCAAAGGAGGAAGCTCGGGAGAAAGATGTGATATGCTGCTCACTTGCCCTCTTGAGGCAAGATAGATGAAATATATTATGAATCCAGCTACCCTTAGGTAACTCTGACTCATAAGCATTCTCTCCAACTCCACTCTCAATTCTGAAAGGGTCATAGAAATGAAGCTTTCAACTTCCTTGCACCGCTCATCAATGTAATCTGTTTGTATGGCTGTAGGAACAAGAATACCAATTCATCAACCTCAAGTGTCATGTGCATATCTTGCATCAACCTCTTTACCAATTTAAAACTGTATCAATCACAATAACAATATTTACTCAACATCAATAATCATGCACATGAGAAGAACAGAATAACACACAATTTTTTACGTGGAAACCCTTATGGGAGAAAACCACAGCAAAATATTGCTTATATAAATTCTTCTTTACAAACTTTGTAGGCACCAACCCATAGGAGACACCCCTCAATTCATAGGCACCAACCCCCACTACTAAGCACCAACTTAGCGAGAGACAACAATCTCTCCTTTAGGAAGTACCAACTTCCAAAAACAATGTTCCACCTTGAATGTTGCTTCTTCAACGAATGATGGACAATATTTCTCTCCACAAATTCTGCTAAAATATTTCTCTTAAATTTACACAAAGTCTGCTATAATTCTCCTCTTAGATCTGATATAATCACCTCAAAATATCTTCTCCAAATCTGCTATAGTCTTCTTCAAAGGTCTGCTATAAAGATCTGTCTTCTATACATTCTTCATAAGCAAAACTTCTCCTCAAAAATCTGCTATAAGGTTGCTTATAAATCTGCTATGGTATTGCACATAAACCCTCTATAAAATTTGCATATATACTTCTTAAAATCTTCTCTTCATATGCTTGGATCTTCTCTCCACAAATTCTGCTAAAATATTTCTCTTAAATTTGCACCAAGTCTGCTATAATTCTCCTCTTAGATCTGATATAATCACCTCAAAATATCTTCTCCAAATCTGCTATAGTCTTCTTCAAAGGTCTGCTATAAAGATCTGTCTTCTATACATTCTTCATAAGCAAAACTTCTCCTCAAAAATCTGCTATAAGGTTGCTTATAAATCTGCTATGATATTGCACATAAACCCTCTATAAAATTTGCATATATACTTCTTAAAATCTTCTCTTCATATGCTTGGATCTGCTTGTGTATAAATTATTTAACTCTTGTTCAACACACACATTCTATCTCTCACATCATTTATTCCATCTTGATCTCCTTATAAAGCTTATTGCAAGTCTGTCCTAAAACTCTGCTCTCAAATCTGCAATATATCTCCTTTCAGATCTGGAACATGATCTTCGATGATTGCTCATAAATCTGAAATATATCTTCACAAAAATTTGCACTATATCTGCTCCAAATATATCCAAATTTTGCTCATAAATTTTCTTGGTGTATATGAGATACTTATGTCTTTTTTCACCACACACCTCTTCACAATAACTTACAAAACGATTTTATATCTTCATATTTAAGTGAGGAGACACAATACTTCATAAGGGATGTGTTGCTTTCCAAAGAAGGCACCCTCCCATTAACTACATGCCTTTTTGTTTATGCTTAGGCATCCTTTCATAATCGCTACTATTCCTTTTTGATATAAACTAATCACTAATGAAGTCACTGCTATTAGTTTGTGTAATCGCTGCACTTTAGAAGTATGACTAACACAGATTTGTCTGATTTATATGTAGCGCACCATATGAAAGGTCGGCCAATCTTTAATTTGTATTTAACTTCTTTTATTCTTAACAAACTTTGTCCCTTTATAAGTGCTGCCTTTATTCTTTGTTTTATGCAAATCGTGGTCTCTCTCTTTTTTTTTTTTGTCTTTATTCATTTTTGTTTTATTCACAGTTTTGTCTTACGTGTTTTTTGTCCTATCTGCTGCACAGAAAACTTTTTGATCGCTGTCTTATGAAATATGTTCCTTTGTTAATTATAATTGCTGCTTTGTGGAATATATCGTTGCTTGTCTATTAATGTTTATTTACATAAGTCACTTGCTTTATAATCTAAATCATCATTGCTGTCTTTTTAAATGTTAATCTCTGCTTATGTGAATGAGTCGCTGCTTATATAATCTCTGCTCTTAATCGTTACTTGCTGCTCCTTTTAATAAATTAATTATGATGGCTGCAGTTATATTAAGTGCTACATATCATACTTGCTGTCTTCTTATTCACTGTTAATTGCTGCTCCTTCATATATTTCTGCTCTTCATAATATATTTCCTATTCTTCATTGATAAGATCATTGTGACATTAATTATTTCCTTCTTGATATCAAGGAATTATGCTTTGACATTAATGACAAACATCTATAAACCTTTGACATCAATGGCAATATTTCCAACACCCCATGCACATACAACACCAAATCGGATACTTCCGTGACATCTCCTTAAAGTTTGAAGCTAGGACAGCATTGTGCTCACCCAAAGGAGCATCATCATGATAGCATGGTGTCAAAACACAAGTAGGTTCATTGAGCTCTCCAAACTCTTAACCAAATCTGAGTCACAAATGTTCTTCTCTACATATGCATACCAATCATTATTTAATATTTGCTTGTTCACAAAGTATATGCACAACTTCCTCTTCCTTAACCCTGACTTGAGCCTTCAATTGGCTCTCCAAATGATGTGTTTCATGAACCCTATGATTAAAATCATTTGCACAAGATAAATTTTTTGATTTGTTTTCAAAATCACACCTCTCAACAAGTTCATGCAAATCTGATTGGTCTTCATTTTCTACCATCATAAGAGGTTCAATCATCATAGTTTCTTCCCTTGAAAGTATTAGAGATTGACAAAAAAGTGTATGTCGTAGCTGCCTCTTATGATCCATGTGATTGATGTTGCAAGTATGAACAGTTGGTTGAGCAGTTGATGCTTTGATTAGTAGCATTATGTTGTCATTTGTAAAGCTATTGGTGTCAACCTGTAGTGTTGTTTTGATAAGCTTCTGTCTATGGTTATGGAAGTGCTGAAGATAATGAGGATGTGTCTTTGGTGTTTGGTTTCCAAGTGCTTTTGAGAAAATTTGATAAAAAGAGGAAACAAGGTGTTGCAGTGGTGTTTTGGGTGACAAAATTGCATTTTGGTTTTGCTATGCATTTCTTCTAGGTTTAAGATTTGTCTGTGTGATTTGGATATGTTGGTGAGAGTGTTCAGAGGTGTTATATTCAAGAGTTGGTGTGCTGGATCGTTGTACATAAGAAGTTATGTTCATTAGTGTGTGACTGTGCATTGCAGAGGTGTTTGGGATAAATGTATTTGCTCCGCGTTTCTCCGCAGTTATGTTTTAGGTCTTGTGATTCTAAAGGAGTGTTGATAGTGTTCGTAGTTTACCTCTGTCAAGAAGGTTTGAGGTTTTGTGCTTTGGAAGATGGTTTTTTGAGTTACAATGTATGACAGAGTAGTCTAAGTGTATTGGGTGTGTACATTCTTCAAGTGAAAGTTGTTGCGAAGGAGTTTGATGTATTTTAGGGTGTTTGAGGAATATTTTAGATGATGTTTGAGTGTGGTGTGTGGTTTGCAAGTCGTCCTTGGTTTGAGGAAGCTTGTACTTAAAAGTTAATGGTGTTTGCATGGGTAATGACCAACTTGGTGTTTACACTACATGTGAAGGATAAATATTGTTTAAGGAAGTGTGTGGTTGAGTGATGTTGTTGATTTGGGTTCCAATTAAGATTTGATGTGGTTTGCTTTCACTTCTATCCGCCACGTAAGTGTTTTGGCGCCTACCTAATTTGAATTTGCATACGTTTGGGTTGCATAGCCGACCTTGGAGAGGGTTTCAAGGTTGAAGATGGTATAAGTATGAGTCAAGTTGTTGAGAGATGTCAAGATAGATGTAAGAGATGCGAATGATGCAAAGTGCAGTGTGTTAGAGTGCGAAATTGATGTCATTGTGGTGGATTCCTTGTTGCACTAAGATGCTTTTCTCCATGTAACATTCCTTCTTTATCTTCTTTTCTATTCTGGCAGCGAGCCTTTCTTCTTTGGGTAGTGAGTCCTTTGATAGTGAGCACTATTGTATTTGGTGTTGATATTACTTATATTGTGAGCTAATCCTCACTGTGGTGTTTCCTTTCTTGGGTTTTCCACATAAGTTTGGTGTTCTCTTGTGTATGGTGTTAAGTTGTTTCAGTTTCTATTATTTGCTTTCCATGCTAATTCATCATAATAGAATTAAGGTTTAATGAATGAATGTGAATTTGAATGTTAATGGGGGTTTTGGAGTTTTAAGTTACAAATGATTCACCCCTCTCCCCCCTCTTAGTTGTCTTGTGCATTCAACAATTGGTTTCAGAGCAAGGTTCCTTGGAGAAAAGCTTAACCACTTAAGGTAGATTTGGGATGGCGCACAAGAAGGAGATCCCTATGTTTGATCAAATGGACTATGCATTATGGAAGAAAAGGATGGAAGGCTTTTTGGAATATTTGGGATATGACATCTGGAAATCAGTTAAGGATGGATGCACTATGCCTGAAAATGGTCCGAGCATTGAAACTGAACTCAAAGCCTATGAAACTAATAGTAAAGCAAGGTATGCTCTCCTAAGTAGTCTTACAAATTCTAAATTGATGAAAGTTATGAATCTGAAAACTAGTAAAGCAATTTGGGATAAGTTGGAAAGTATTTATGAAGGAGATGATATGGTCAAACAAGATGCAAAATTTAAAGACCACATTTGAGAACTTGTGGATGTCTGAAGATGAAAACATTACAAGCTACATGCGAAGGGTAGATGAAGTGGTTAGCTCCATCAGAGGTCTTGGAGGTAAAATCAAGGAATCAAAAGTGGTAAATTTTTTTTCTTAGAACCCTACATAAAGCTTACAGTCACAAAGTTTCTGCTATTGAGGAGTTTGCAAATCTAGATGAGTATTCTAGAGATCAATTGTATGGTTCTTTAATTGCATTTGAAATGAGAGAATTTGGTCCAAATAATGGTGCAAAAGTTGAGACATCTTTTAAAGTTGCAAAAACAAAGAAGACTGAAGAACCGTATCACGAAGATCTTGATGATGTGGAAGCTAACTTTGTGAGAAGGATGAGAAGAGGTATTGGTAAATATAGAGGTAAGTTGCCTTTCAAATATTTCAGTTGTGGAAAGATAGGTCATGTTCAAATAGAGTTGTGAATGACAAAAAGGAGGAGAACAAAGGTAAGATGGATAAGAAAAACTATTATGTTAGAGAAGATGCAAGTATTTTTGATGATGAATCTAATTATGGAGATGATGATGATGAATGCATGTTCATGGCCTCAAAAGATGAATCTGTTTTTGCTAACTTTGAAAGATGTGTGAAGGAATGCCCTTCGGGGAGAAAGGATAAGATTGAAGGTACTTTGGTATCTGCATTTCATGCTAGATAGGACAAAAATTATTGGATCATTGACAGTGGTTTCTCAAATCATATGACCGGAGACGAGAAAGTTTGTTAAACTTGAAAAGTATGATGGAGGACTTGTTAGATTTGGTGATGATTCAGGTGCTAAGATATGTGGAATAGGTTCAATCAGTTTGACAACAAGCATAATACTGAAGATGTTTACTATGTTAAAGGTTTAAGAAATAACCTCTTGGGTGTTGGACAAATTGGTAGCAAAGGATACAATCTTATGTTTTAGGATGATGGATGTGAGATCAAAAAAGGGTCTGAAACTGTGATTGCCGTTGGAAAAACGATAGATGGAAATGTTTATCAGCTTAAGGGTGTTGATGGTCATTGTTTTATGACTCAGATCAATGAAAGTTGGTTATGGTAGAAGAGGATGTGCCACATTAATTTTGATAATTTGGTAAGAATCAGTTCAGTTCAAGTAGTGAGAGATCTGCCAAAAATTACAAAGTCTATCAATGCTGTCTGCAAGGATTGTCAAATTGGAAAACAAACAAGAAGCTTCAAAGGAACAAAAAAAATCTTCTATTGGATTACTGGAATTGGTGCATACAGATCTTTGTGGTCCTACAAGAACAAGAAGTCTTCAAGGTGATAGGCATTTCATGCTTTTTATTAATGATTATTCTAGAATCCACGGGCTACTTTTCTTAAAGAAAAATATGAAGCCCTAGATAGATTCAAAGCATTTAAAGTTATGGTTGAGAATAAAATGGATATGAAGATCAAATGTTTAAGGTTTGACAGAGGTGGAGAGTTCACCTCCAATGAATTTAACATGTTTTGTGAGAATCATAGTATAAAGAGGCACTTGTTTGCCCCTAGGACTCCTCAACAAAATGGAGTGGTTGAAAAGAAAAATAGGACTGCTCAAGAAGCTGCAAGGACTATGATGAAAGAAGCTAACCTATTGAAAGTCTACTAGAGAGAAGCAATTCGTATTTTTGTTTACACATTTAACTGAGTTTAAGTAAAAACAAACAACGCAAAGACTCCCTATGAGTTGTGGTATGGAAGGATACCTATTGTTAAATACTTCAGAGTGTTTGAAATCAAATGTTATATCAGAAGAGATGAAGAAAACTTAGGAAAGTTTGATGCAGGGTTTGATGAAGGAATCTTCCTTGGATATTCTATTAATAGCAAAGCCTACTGGTGCTACACCAAGAGACTAAGAAAGATTGTTGAAAGTGCAAGTGTCAAGGTTGATGAAGATCTTCAAAACTTAGTGGTGATACATGGATATGAATCAGATGAGCCTGATTGCAGAGAAAAAGATAAAGCTAAGGAAAAGGATGTACAATTTGAAGAAGAGGAAGAAGCTTCAGAAAAGACCCCTAGAACCGCTAAGCATGTGTAGAGAAATCATTTTGAAGGACATATCATTGGAGACAAGAGCAGAGGTGTATTGACAAGAAGGAAAGCTGTTGAAGAAGAGGTAAATCTATGGTTACTTTTTGAAGTTGAACCTAAAATAGTGATTGAGGCATGCAAAGATGAACATTGGATAAAGGCCATGGAAGAAGAACTAATGCAGATTGAGAAAAATCATACTTGGGAGCTTGTCCCAAGACCTACAAACAAAAACATAGTTGGATCTAAGTGTGTGTTTAGAAACAAATTGAATGAGAATGAAGTGGTAAGAAATAAGGCAAGGCTTGTGTGTAAAGGTTTTTCACAAGTTGAAGGAATAGATTTTGAGGAGACATTTGCTCCAATGGCAAGAATGAAAGCTATTAGGATGTTTTTGGCTTTTGCAACACATAAGGATTTCAAAGTCTATCAAATGGATGTGAAATCTGCTTTTTTGAATGGAGGATTGGAAGAAGAAGTATACATGGAACAACTAGAAGGTTTTAGTTATCAGATAAACCCAATATAGTTTGCAAATTGAATAAGGCTTTATATGGATTGAAGCAAACTCCCAAAGCTTGGTATGCAAGGTTGGATAAGTATTTGATACAAGGATTCAATAAAGGTACCACATATAGTAATCTTACTTTAAGGTTGAAAAAGATCAAATCTTGATTGTGGTTGTGTATGTCGATGACATAATTTTTGAAGGAAATGAAGCTATGTGTAAGAAGTTTGCAAAAGAGATGTAGAAAGAGTTTGAGATGTCTATGTTTGGGGAGATGAATTTCTTCCTTGGGCTACAAATCAATTAAACAAATAAAGGTGTTGGTATGTGGCGACTGATCATGCAAATACTGTACACACCTAACAAGAAATGGGGTTTATTTTAAGAAATTGGGTAATGATAGCTATATTATCCTGTTGCTTTATGTTGATGACATGCTTGTTGCCGGGTCTAACATGCAGCATAGTAATGAACTTAAGTAGAAATTAGCAAATTCATTTGCTATGAAGGATTTGGGTGTAGCAAAACAATTCCTTGGTATGAGGATCACACGAGATAGGACAAACAAAAAATTATTTTTGTCTCAAAGTGAGTATGTAGAGAAGGTGTTGAAAAAGTTTAACATGCAGAATGCATAAACAATTAGTACACCTTTGCCTAGTCATTTTAAGTTGACCAAGGAGATGTGTCCAAAGACATAAGAGGAGGTAGACAAAATGTCTAAGATACCATATGCATCAACAGTTGGTAGCTTGATGTATGCAATGGTATGCACAAGGCCAGATATTGCACATGCAGTGGAAGTTGTGAGCAGGTATACGAGCAATCTGGGAATGAAACATTGGAATGCAGTAAAATGGATTCTTTGATATTTGAGAGGTACTACTTCAAAGAAACTATGTTTTGGAAGAATAAATTCTGCTCTAAAAGGGTATGTTGACTTTGATCTGGCAGGTGATATTGATAGTAGGAGGAGTACTATAGAGTATGTTTTTACTGTAGGAGGTACTGCAATTAGTTGGATTTCAAGGCTGCAAAAGGTTGTGCTTTCAACCACTAAAGCTGAGTATGTTGCTGCTATGGAAGCTAGCAAGGAGATGATTTGGTTACAACGTTTTTTGGAGGATTTGGGACAATGACAAGAAGATAGCCTTTTGTATACTGATAGCCAAAGTGCCATTCATCTTGCTAAGAACTCAACTCTGCGTTCAAAAACTAAGCATATACAGTTTAGATACCACTTCATTCGGTCAATTTTGGAGGATGGACAATTGGAGTTGGAGAAAATTCACACAAGTGAGGATCCTGCAGATATGATGACAAAGGCAGTTACACGGGAGAAACTGATTTCCTCATCAGTTTCCGTTGGCCTTCACGAATGATAATGGTGGACATAAGAAACCAACCTGAAGAGCACAAAGATATACTGGGGGGGAGGGAAGGGGTGCGAGGTGAATCAGTATATCAACAAACTTTTACCCTCTCAACTTTTATCAACTTCAAACTCTAACACAAAATCAACTATGCAAGAATATCACAATATTAACAAGTTGACACCAAGATTTTACGTCGAAACCCTTACGGGATAAAACCACGGTACAAATAATGTACTTTATGAATTATATAAGCTTTACAATGAATGTAGGCACCAACCTACTTGAATCACCAATTTTGTAGTTTAGTAGGCACCAACCTACAAGGAACACCAACCCCTTAATCCGATTTAGTAGGCACTAACCTACAAAGAGCACCAACCCCTAATGTTCATAGGCACCAACCTACTGGAGGCACCAACCCCCACTTGCCAAGCACCAACTCAACAAGATAATTAGTTAAAGAAAAATGCTCCACCTTCAATGTTGCTTCTTCAATGGATGATGGACAATACAGCCACTCTTCCTCTTGAATTTATCTTTCTTGAAGGATATTCACATAAATCAGCATATGATGAATTCAGTTATCTTTCACATACAAATCTGTCTCTTATATTCTCTTCATTCAAATCTGCTCAACATGTACAATTTTTCTTCTTGTCTTACCCCTGCAATAGATGATGATCTTTTCACAAATCTGAAATATATATTCACAAAAAACTCTGCTTATAACATTTCTCAACACATATACTCTTCTTCAAAACTGCATATACTCACTTTCACACATCTGCATATATTCTACTTCTCAAATATCAAATCTGCATTTATTCTCTCATATATGCTTCATATATCTCTTTCATTTATTTGTTTTCAACATAGTTGCTGATGTAACAATAATGTTTTTTTTTACAAACTATACACTCACTCTTCTCAATTCACACTTTAGATGATATTTATTTTGCACACCCTTACACTACTGTTTTTATTTTACACAACCATCAAAACCTGCTTGTGTTCAGATGATATAACTTTTATTTCTCCACAAACTCACTTCAACGTCTGTCCCAGATTTGGATATCTATTATCACATATAAATGTTGCTCAAGAGTTGCACCTTTCTTATGAAAGAATACATCTGTTCTTATATCCTTTTAAAATCTGCCTTTTCATAAGACACACCTCTTTGAATGTGTTCTTCCTTGTCATAAGACTAAATCGAACTAGTTTATTTCTTTCTTAGATACACCTTTTCAAGCATCAAAAGAACACGTCAGTTTATCTTTTCTGATTTTTGTCTTTTTTGATTTTTGTCTTTAGTGACTTTTCGTCTTTTCTTAAAATATGAATCGCTGCTTTTTGAGACTTTTAATCTTCCTTAAGTAAGACAAAGACAGTTTTGTCTTATCCCTAATTTGTCTTTTGTTGGTTTTGTCTTATTATTATTTTTTTCATATGTATTCTACGTATAAAACTTGTATAAAATATATATTTCTCTTTTGTTTGTTCTTTGACTCTTATTGCTGTGTATTATCAATGCTTTTCATTAACATTAACATCTTCAATATCGTAATGCTTCATAAACCAAATCATCATTGCTGTTTTATCTTTCCTTGATAAAGTTGTTAGTTGATGAGGAAGTCCACTAGCATGCTGCTCTTAGTAAACAAAGTTCTTGCCATTCTTTATAATTAAACTTGCCATTCTTTAAACAAAACCACTGATGTGAATTATGCTGTTGTAATAACCTGTTACTGTCATTGTTCCACATATCATTGAAATCAACCTTTGCTGACCTACAAATTCACATACTTTTTCTCTTGAATCTGTATGTATTCTTTTTGTATCTGTTGTGTTAAACATGGAACTGAAACAAAACTTTCTTCTTTTCATACATAGTAGACATTCTTGTTGTATTCATGAATGTGACCAAAGCCTAACTAACCTTCCAAAGTTCTCTCTTGCTTTGAAGACCTTCATCACTGAATCTTGAAAGGCTTCCATTTCAACACCCATTTCTCATGCCACCTTTGACATGTCTTCCATCAATGGACAACTTCCAATAAACTCGTCCATACATCAATGATACTATGCTTAGACAACAAAACCCTTCTTGACATGACTTTGACATCAATGACAACATTTCCAACACAGCCAGACCTGTAATCTAGTGGGAGCTGCACATGCAACGGTGTCTTCTAGGATCAGTCTCCAAGTGGGAGATTGTTGGTATGTGGTGATTAATCATGCAAATACTGTGCACTTGTAACAAGAAATTTTTTCGTTAATACGTCAAGGTTTTCCCGTTAACATGTCAAATGAAAAAAGACCTTGTAAAACCCTAATTCTAGAAGGTTCCAAAAAGCTTGTTATAAGCGGCTGGGATGTATATTGCGGCATGGTGTTCACAAGATTGTAATCTGTTTTGCATTGCATAATAAAATCATTGGATGGCTAAGTTTCTGTGGATGTAGCCCATATTGGGTGAACCGCGTTAAATTTTTGTGTTGATCTCCTTTGTGTATTCTTCATTGTTATTTCTAGGTTATTTAATCTGTATAGAATTGTTAATGTTTATTGCTCCAATTTGCTTGAACCCTAACATAAGGTATATTCATTTCACATTTCAAGAAGAACATTTATTACACTTCTTAAGCTTGTATTTAACAATTTAACAAATTGAAGCCTTTTAAAAAAGGTATAAATAACAGTCCCAAAGGAAAGCTTTCCTTCCATCTACCATTGCTCCATGAGGTTGAACAATTCAACATCATGAAGCCACATGAGTTGAAACTTGAAAGGATGATGCTTTGGGAGGAAAAGTACAAAAGAAGAAAACTTGATTAGTCAATGATCTAAACCCTTACATCCCAAAATTTTAGAAAATGAAGCCCAACAATTACCAATCCGATGAGGTGAGACCAGAAATTTGTCTAATCTTTCAGTGATTGAATCCTCATCGCATCTTCGATTAATCTAGGTGAGGTTTCCAGTCTATGGCACCACATCCACCAAGTTAAGAAAGGCAATATTGTCTCTCAACAAAGCAAAAGATGGCCAACATGAATAGAGCCTCCTTTTTTCTCATCAAATTAGCTATAACATTAAAGTCTTCGACTAGAATCCACGAAATGGAAAGCATTAAAGAATGAATAAATCTATTATGGGCCCAGAGTAAAACCTTACTTGGAAATTGTTGATGTATGATAGCTTAGGTCTGATATAAACAATGATTGCTATAAGCATCATCACTGTTTATATTAGATCTATCGCTCTTAATATTTCTGGAAATCAGTAAATCGAATTCAAATAAGTTAATGATCAAAATACGTTTTTGAATAAAGCTCTGTATTCTTAAATCGCCACTTTGTGAAGGCACGTATTTGTTAAACTATGTTTAAAACTCGAATGGTGTTCTGGAACCCGCGCGCTGAATGGAAACACGTCCCTTGAGCGGACGTGTCTCCAAGTGTGGAGACACGTCCTCTCAAGAGGCGTGTCCCTTTGAGTATGACACCCGCGCGCTCAAGGAAACACGTCCCTTGAGTGGACGTGTCTCCAAGTGTGGAGACACGTCTTCTTGAGAAGACGTGTCCCTTGGAGGCGGGTCTCCCTTATACTTATACCGAGTCCATTCGTAATTTGCAGATCATCGAAATCCATTAATGTTCTGCATCCAGTGCATTCAGCAGTAAGAGAAGTATTCAAAAAAAAAATTTATATTTGTCTCAGAATTTATCACTTAGAATTTCTGTCTTTTCTTAGTATTAGGTTCCCATCCTGTTGCAGATTTGTTTACATTTAACATGGTATCAGAGCCACGTTGTGCAAATCCCAAACAAATCTAATATCAGTTTGCTCCAGAAAATTCGTATTTTCTAAAATCGAATTTATTCACATTCTTCATAATGTCAAGTGTGATCAGATTTGAAGATCGTCTTGCAGGCGCAGACAATTTCACATCATGGAAGTTTAGAATCATGATGATCCTTAAGGAACATAAGTTAGACTCACTTGTGAGAGAAAATCTGGAGGAACCTAAGTCTGAACCTGAGAAAACTCAATGGGTAGAAAACAATGAAAAAGCCATGAAAATCCTTGTAGATGCAGTTAGAGATCATATAGTGCCCATCCTAGCAAAACATGAAACTGCATACCATATGTTCAAGTCTCTTGAGAAAACTTATGAGATCAACAACACCTGTAGGACTCTTGCTTTGAAAAGGCAAATCAACAATGTTCAAATAAACAAAGGAGAGTCCATTAATGCATACTTCATGAGGATTATTGAACTGAGGGATCAATTATCCACCATTGGATATCAGATTGATAGCAAAGAACTAACTCTAATTGCACTAGGAGGTCTTCCAAATTCTTGGGAGTCTTTTGTTCAAGGCATAAGTGCAAGATCTAAACTCCCTAAGTTTGATAGGCTAAGATCTGACTGCCTTCAAGAAGAATCCAGACTCTCCTCTAAAGAGAATAAACAAAAGAACATAGATGAAGACATTCTTGCACTCAACTCCTCATCTAATAAACAGAGTAAGAAAAAATCCTTCAAGAAAGGATCTTTTAAAAGAAAAAGAAATTTCAATGGAAAGGGATCTCATAAGAAGAAAGATATCTCTCAAGTACAATGCTTTAGATGTGATCAATACGGTCACTATGCAATGAAGTGCCCTGATAGGACTAAACAACAAACTTCCTTTGCTAAAGTAGGAAAGTCAAATTCAGATCATGAACCTGAGAACTTTGTGTTCTATTCAGCCCTATCTAGTCAAGTATCCGAACTCACTCTCGACTGGGTGATTGACAGTGGTGCTTCTAGACATATCACAGGATTCAGAGAACACTTAGATACTTTGACCGAAAGGTTTGATGAAGAAGTAACCATCGGGGATGATTCAGCGCACCCTGTAAGAGGGGTTGGAACTTGCTCTATCAAGTTGAAATCTGGGCTTTCTCTTCAACTCTCTGAAGTCTTGTTTGTACCTGGAATAAAGAGGAATCTTATATCCATCTCTGCCCTTGAAGACTATGGTTATAGAGTTACCTTTATAGATGGAAAAGTTCTTGCTTGGCCTAAAAACTCATCTATCAAGAAAGCCCTTACCATAGGTGTAAGACAAGGGTACCTTTATAAACTATGCACTGAAGTTAATCAAGCCCTTACCCTTGACACCTTTGAGTCAAATGAGATTTGGCATAGAAGATTAGGTCACCTTCATTTTCGTGCCCTACCTTCTATGGAAAAACTTGTAATAGGCTTACCTAAGTTAAAATCATCTCATGAAGGAACTTGCAAAGGTTGTGCCTTAGGGAAGAACTCAAAGGGATCCTTCCCCACTAGTTTGAGCAAAACTCTTAATGTGTTAGATCTGGTTCATTCTGACTTATGTGGACCTATGTCTGTACCTTCTAAAGCAGGATTTCTTTACTATGTCATATTCATAGATGACTTCTCTAGGAAAACCTGGATCTATTTCCTTAAGTGTAAAGAGTCATTAGAAATCCTCAAAAGGTTTAAGGAGTTCAAAGCACTTACAGAAAACTTCTCCGGGAAGAAAATAAAAACCTTAAGGACAGACAATGGGAAAGAATACACCTCTGAAGTTTTTAAGGAATTCTGCATGAGTGCTGGAATTAAGAGGGAGTTCACAGTGGCTTACAACCCTCAACAAAATGGGGTTGCTGAAAGGAAAAAATAGAACCATTGTAGAAGCTGCCAAAGCAATGTTGCTTGATCAAAACATTGAAACCTCCTTCTGGGCTGAAGCATCGAGGACTGCTGTCTACATCCAAAATAGATGTCCTCATTCTCATCTTGACAACAAAACTCCTGAAGAAGCCTTCACTGGCATAAAACCTGACATTAGTCACTTTAGGATTTTTGGTTGTCCTGTCTATATTCATGTGCCCAAGGAGAAGAGATTCAAATTTGAACCTTCGGGAAAGCAAGGGATGTTTATGGGTTATAGTGAAAATTCCAAAGCGTACAGGATTTACATTCCCGGGCAGAATCAAATTGAGTTGAGTCGAGATGTCATCTTTGAAGAAGACGTTGCATTCAAAAGGGCAAGAAGCTCCTCTGAGATAGAAACCCTTTCCCCTAGAGTACCTGAGATGGAACCTGATTTTGAGATTCAGAGGGAGCATTCTGAGGAAATGTCACACGAACTTCCATCAAGTGAGAATTCAAATGACAATAACAGAAAGAGATCACTTTGGGCTAGGAAGATGCTCAAAGAAGCTGAGGTTCATGCAGCACCCAAAGGAACGTTTAGGGAGAGTAAAAGACCCAAACGTTTCTCTGGCTATGTTGCTCTAATAAACAACATCTTAAACTCAGAACCTGACAGTGTTACAGAAGCCCTCCAACATCAAGCATGGAAGGATGCAATGACGGAGGAATATCAGTCCATTCTAAAGAATGATGTATGGGATGTAGTGCCTAGACCAAAAGGGAAATCTGTTGTCTCTTCCAAATGGCTCTTCAAAATCAAGCATGCTGCTGATGGCAGTATAGAAAAACATAAAGCACGCTTTGTGGCAAGAGGTTTTTCTCAAAAGGAAGGCATTGATTATGAAGAAACAATTGCACCTGTTGCCCGTTACACATCAGTGAGAGCAGTGTTAGCCATTGCAGCAGCTAAAGGTTGGAAGATCCATCAAATGGATGTGAAAACTGCCTTCCTGAATGGAACCATTGAAGAGGACATTTATCTGGAACAGCCTGAAGGTTTTGTGATGCATAAACCTGACTCACATGTATGCAGACTGAAGAAAGCTCTTTATGGACTTAAACAGGCTCCCAGGGTCTGGTATGAAAGAATTGACAGCTATCTCTTGGGATTAGGATTTTCCAAAAATGAGGCCGACTCCAATCTCTACTTCAAGGTAATCAAAGGTGATATGCTAATAATTATTTTATATGTTGATGACCTGCTGATAACAGGAGAAGATCACCTCATTGCTCAAGGGAAGCAGGATCTAACTTCTGAATTTGACATGAAAGACTTGGGCATTCTTCACTACTTCCTAGGTTTAGAAGTATGGCAAAAACCAGAGGGCATCATACTAAACCAAGGGAAGTATACTATTGACATTCTGAAGAAATTTGGAATGTTGGATTGTAGACCGATGTCTACACCCATGGAAACCAACCTTCACAAATTGAAAGAAGCAGCAGCAGAATCCAAGTGTGCAGATCCAACCCTTTATAGACAGATGATTGGATCCTTGATGTATCTGGTTAACACCAGCTGATATTTGCTATGCAGTGAATGTTCTCAGCCAGTTCATGTGTGAGCCAAAGGAAATTCACTTAATGGCTGTAAAACATATTTTGAGATATCTTCAAGGCACTATTGGATATGGTCTCCTTTACAAGAAAGTTCAACTAGATCTACATGGATACTCTGATTCAGATTGGGCTGGAAGTGTCACTGATCGGAAAAGCACATCAGGATGTTGCTTCAGTTTAGGATCAGCTATGATCTCCTGGATTTGTAGAAAACAATCTTCAGTTGCTCAGAGTTCAACAGAAGCCGAATACATTGCAACCTCAATGGGAGCAAGAGAAGCAGTTTGGCTTCGTAAATTACTTGTGGGACTCTTTGGTGAACCCTTGAATCCTACAATTATTCACTGTGATAATCAGAGTTGTATCAAATTCTCTGTAAATCCTGTCTTTCATGATAGATCTAAGCACATTGAGATCCCCTATCATTATGTAAGAGATATGGTGGAAAGAAAAGTAATTCAATTGGAGTATATTAGTACAAATGATCAAACTGCAGACATTCTCACCAAGCCTCTCTCACGAATCAAGGTAGAGCACTTCAGGAAGAAACTTGGTATGGTTGAAATGTAATTTGTTATTTATGTTTGAAATTCAAATTGTTTATCAAATTGTACTAATATATAAAGATGTTTAATGTGTAAACTCTTTTGTCATGTGTGTGACTCCATGACTTTATGGGCCTACTCCCCCTGTGTACATTATTGAAAGGTGACGATCTTTCTAATAATGAACACTTGTATTTGACATTGTAAAGTGACGACTCTACAATGATAAACTATCATGATAGATATCATGTGACTTGATATCTATGGATATGTCATGATAGTATCTCTTGGACACTTTGGTTGATATCATGGGACTTGATATCATTTGTAGATCATTGTGATCCTTAAGAGATAAACATGGTGGATATTTATATCCGTGGATATGCCATGAATTATGGTAGACATCATGTGACTTGATGTTAGTGCACATACCATAATAAAGATGTGTTATGAAGAATGTCATGTGTCTTGACAACCTTGAGAAAACATATCTTCGATATCACGTGTAAAGGTGATATCTTCACTTATTTGATTTGAAATATCTTCCCTAAGCTAAGAGGGAGTGTTGATGTATGATAGCTTAGGTCTGATATAAACAATGATTGCTATAAGCATCATCACTGTTTATATTAGATCTATCGCTCTTAATATTTCTGGAAATCAGTAAATCGAATTCAAATAAGTTAATGATCAAAATACGTTTTTGAATAAAGCTCTGTATTCTTAATCGCCACTTTGTGAAGGCACGTATTTGTTAAACTATGTTTAAAACTCGAATGGTGTTCTGGAACTCGCGCGCTGAATGGAAACACGTCCCTTGAGCGGACGTGTCTCCAAGTGTGGAGACACGTCCTCTCAAGAGGCGTGTCCCTTTGAGTATGACACCCGCGCGCTCAAGGAAACACGTCCCTTGAGTGGACGTGTCTCCAAGTGTGGAGACACGTCCTCTCAAGAAGACATGTCCCTTGGAGGCGGGTCTCCCTTATACTTATACTGAGTCCATTCGTAATTTGCAGATCATCGAAATCCATTAATGTTCTGCATCCAGTGCATTCGGCAGTAAGAGAAGTATTCAAAACAAAAATTTATATTTGTCTCAGAATTTATCACTTAGAATTTCTGTCTTTTCTTAGTATTAGGTTCCCATCTTGTTGCAGATTTGTTTACATTTAACAGAAACTCTATTGGCACATATACATTTGTGAGCTGGATAGTTTCACTTGAGTCAAAACAAGAGACCACGAAGGAAATTGAATTCCTACTCCCCAAGCACTAGGTAGGAGTAATGTTACAAAGATCCCATAAACAAGCCACACCTCTAACATTACCTATGTCTCCAATGCTTAAACACTAACCCCCTTTCCAAATCGTAAAAGAGATACTTGTCATGTCTTCCACTGAAAGTTTAGTTTTTTGAAAAAAGATAGCATCTGGCCTATGTCCATGGATAAGGTCACAAGCAAATTTTTGTCGAGGGATGCTACTCAAATCCCTAGCATTCTAGGACATAACAATCATTTCAGGGGGTTTGAGAAATGAGTTTCCAAATTTTTAATGACATCCAATTCAATCAGACTCCCCTATTAGTTTAACCTTTTCATGATCCTTTTTCCTTCCTACTTTAACCCCCTTGTTAGTACTCCCTTTCTTAATGTTCTTTTGGTGAAGACCCAACATACAAGGAATTTTCTTTTTTCCTTCCTCCTTTGACTGTAGATCATGCATCGGATTTAAAGTATCATTGACTTCAGTTGGTTCTAATTGATTTAGATTCAAGGTGGTGGAAACCAACTTCTCAACAATTAGATCTAGATGCCCTTGTTGACTCAATCCCTCTTTCGAGGGACTAGAGGGGAGAGTCTCCCTTGCTAACATTGGCACTTGAATTTCTATAGGAGTAGAAAGAGAAGGATTTATAAAAATACTTGGGTCAAGACCTTGCAACTTCGGACCAAGTATGGTCCATCACAACCATATCTTCAAAAATTTGAAAAACATCAAATCTATTGTCGGTAATTCCCTTTGATGCTTTTGAATGCTTACAGTTTTGGAACTTCCCCTTTTGACGAGGTTTACTAGGATGAACTCATTTGCATCGGTCCCATCAACTTGGACTTAAGCCTTTCCTTTCGCCTTTAAAGTAGTTGCTTGGGTTTCAGGTGAGAGTTGAGGAGGTTTAGACCTCGATTTGGATAATCTCTCTGAAGATGTCCATGCTCATGACATGTATGACAGGGAAAGGGGAGTGCTTAATAATCAACCAGTTGAATCCAATTCATACTTGCAACCTTTATCTTCACAGAATTAGGAAGAGGTTTGTTTAGATTGATTCCCACACAAATTCAAGGAAAAGTGGCAATACTTTTGTCAAGAGCGTGGCAAGAAGGCCCTATAGGCTTACCTATAACAACAACAATGGATTGCAAAAGATCTTGTCTCCAAAACTCTATCGATAGCTTAGGCAGTCAAATTGAAACATGAATCTTGGATGGAAGTTCTTCCATGGGATCAAAACCTACATGCCACAACTTGATAAATAGGCTAGCTTGATTATGACAGTACGAGCCCCTTAAAAAATTGAGTTATGATCTATTAGTCGAGAAAAAACCTCAAAGAAATATCCATTTGCAACCAAAATTATTTCCATGTCACTATCCAGACTCTAGTTTTTTTTGATCCAATTCTCCAAAAAAGACATAGAAATATAGAGCCCCATAAACTTAGAAATTAGTGCATGTTAAGCCAAATAAAGAACATCATTTGCTATAACTTTAGGGTTAATTACTATAATAGGTTTGTCCTTTCTTTTTTCTAGACAACCATTGGGTTTTCGACGAAACTCCGAACGTTGCTCCAATTTGGATTCTTGCATTGCATGCAACAAAAATGAATTGCATCAATGTGACTAGAAAAAGACGAATTACCATGCAAAGCATCTTTGAAAGAGCCAAAATAGGGGTTCCTTGGACTCCCAAGGCTGCCATGCTAGCCACCATTGTTTAGATCCAAAGAAATGAAAGAGAACAAAGCAAAGTTGTGCTCAATACCCTAGCACCCACAACACACAATAGGGAAAACTCAAGCCCACATAACATAAAAGTGTTGGGATTAAGGTGTCTCAACCTTTGACTCCTAACAATATTTTTGGGATAAATATTTGTGCAAATATTGATATATCTTAAGTTGCAAACTATAATAGTAGTCATAGCACTTTGTGGGACCCGTTGGGAAGAGATTTATCCTACATGCAAGGTGTAGAGCTCAACAAAGTGCCACTTGTCACCTAGGTACTTATTTGAAGCATTGTTGTTTGTGCCTACTTCATGGAGGTGTGCCATAGTGCCACTTGTCACTTGGGCACTCATTTGGAGAGAGGAGTTTGTAAAAACTTCTCGAAGTTGCATGAAGGTGACATGCGTCAAGGCATGTTGAGTTAACTATGGCATGTATCTATTTTTGTGGAAGTTGGCGCCCACTTTGAAAAGTCAAGATTGGAAGTTGCTATTTGCAAGGAGAGTTGTGAATGGATGCAATTTCTATTCCTAGTTGAGTCAAACTTGGAATGTGGATGCCTAGATTTTTGACAGGTGCTTTTTTGCTTGTGCATGCTTTTGCATGTAGTGCCTTTCTTGTTGCATGTTCATGCATGGGTGTGGGTTTGATGAAACTTTTATCTTGGTCACTGTATGCACTGTATACTATAAATACATGTGTTTTGCCAGAGGAGAGATGTGAGGAGAGTTATTCACAGGGGTTATGTTGTCGGTATTTTTCAGGGATGGAACAAGATGTAAATCTCCTCTAATGGCCTTGAGCTTGAAGAATGTATTGTAATTGCTTTTGTTACTGAATAATATATTGGCTCTATGGTTTTGGAGTGTGGGGTTCTTTACTCGTAAGGGTTTTCCCCACGTAAATTTGTTTGTTCTTTCTCTTTTGTCTTATTCTTCTTGTTTGTTTTTAAGTGTCTGAAATGTCGAAACTACTTGATTTGTAAAGATTAGCTCCTTGATATGAAAAGATTGTAAACTTGATTGCGACCTCTTTCCTTGAAGAATTAATAGTGGGAAAATAACTGTCTGTTTTCACTTTAAGGCATAGTAGTATATGCTTTTGAGGTTTTGAACTTAAAATGAATGTTACCAAAGGCACATACTGATCCTTGATGGTGTTCTGGGATGCTCACTTTTTCCCTTCAAAAAGGAGGGCACCGTTAGATAGCACTAGGCATGACATAGGCCGCTTAGGCTGCAAGCCTGCATGCAAGGACAAATAGGTTCAATGCCGCAGGAGTGTCCTTTGTCAATAGGGAGTTCGGTCCAATCACCTCTCCTCAAACACTACTATGCTTTAACATTGGATTTGGAGATTCATGAATGAGGAAAGTTGAATAGGAATGAATTGTTTGATTTTTCTTACGAGGCTTCCTTAGGCCATAATTCTTCTTCTATTTAACAAGACCTTGAAAATATCTTCAATTTTGGTAACTATTTGAATTTTAAAGATTAAATATGGCATCATCTTTGGTACTCTCTTTTATTGAGTTATATTCATGATAATCTTTCCAAGTGGTCTAGCATTGTTGAGCTTGACTTGGTTCTCTAATAAAAATAATAGAGTCAACTCTTTGCCTTATTATTTATAAGTTTTAAACTAGTTAGGAAATTGACACACAAATAGGTATAGAAAGTTTTTATTAGTTTGATGAGTGTGATGAGCCTTGCTAGCTCACTGCTGAAACCCCTGTCTTTTTTTTTAAGTCTATTTGTGTTTTTTAGTTTTTTAGAGAAATTTTGTAGACAGAAGAGAAGGGGCGCATCATATAAAAGCTCACAGAATGAAAACTTGAGCAAATTTAATCAAACTGAATTGTAGAAGGTGTTTATTATCATCAACAATGGATTTAAAACATACAAACATACCCGAAAGCCTCCAGATTTTTTAAATAAGAAATCCGATCAGCATAGTGAAGAACTGACGAAAACTGGAGTAGAGAGTTACAGATTGCAAAGTTTATTCTGAAACTGAAGCCAGAGAAAAGTATAGGTAGGGCGCCCAAGTTCATGAAGAGAGATCCTCAGAAAGAAGACGTTTCTCCAAAAAGCCAAAAAAACCTTCCTTGCAAGGGCCACGCCCTTTCAAACAAAAAGAATCAAAAACCATCTCTAAAGGTGCGACCAAACAGCCATGAAGTTTGCCATGGTGAAGGAAGAACAGCAACCAATAAACCCTCTGTTTCTGATGAAGAACACTACAAAAAAATCTGTTGAAGCACTGCAGAACTTCTGAAATGAAGCTCTCTCAATCTGCACTAATTCAGCTGATCTCTCACAACTTCACAAGTGCTCACACTGAAGAGATTTCGTTCTCCAATGGTGGATTTGCTGCAAACCTGATCACAGGCTGAAAGCAAGGGAAAAAACCTCCAAGGCAAAGTTGAAATATTCAAAAAGATGAGTTTCTCATTGCCCAAATCCCTTATAAAGCAAAGGAGGTGAATACCTAAGAAGGCCGTACCTTTTAGGGTTTTAGATCATTTAAATTTATGGAAAATAAACTTAAGTCACTTTCCATAGTCTAGACTTTGATTTTAGGCGCCTCCGTTAAGTGATTAAAAGATATAACTTAAAATATTCACTTTAGACTTTATTTAAGTGATATAAGAATTATAAAGTCAATTTGACTTTATAAAAAGACTTTTAAGTTAAAATATAACTTAAGTCACTTAAGTAAGCCTATCTCCCTCAATTTTCAACGGAATTCAGTGCCGTCAGAAGCAAAGAAACTCCTGTACCGCCAAGGCCTGCAATGAGCCTATCCACGATCTCAGAAAATGAAATCGACCGAACTCTCCAGAAGGTACCACTGACCCTCTAACCAATCCAGTTAGCCCACAAGGGTCCAAGAAATTGGCTAACACTCTGCAAACAAGATCACGCTGAAAAGGGGGACATTACAATGAGATTGTTTGAGTTTGCATTTGGTTAACTCTTTGCCTCTCAACTCATAAGTGTTGGGTTGGTCGGGTCATTGCTACATTTGCATTGCATGATTTTGTCTGTCATAGGCCTTAAGAACTTTTTCTGGGAGCTTGGAAGGTACTAAGGATTTTTATTTTCTATGAATATTATCTAAGCCAAATCTAATGTTAGAAGTGCTGCAATAACTCAAAGGTTTAGAAACAAATTGTGTGAATGTAACTAGAGACAAGACACATATTCTTAAGATGTATTTTCTTGAGTATAGTTGTGGCTAATCTAAACTTTACAAAGCAAGCAGCTCTATAATGTCCCCTTTTTAGCCCTATGCTTTTTAGTGGCCGTTAGCCTATTTCCAGTCCTGTAGGCTAGTTGGAGGCATAATTAGGGTTTCCTATTTTCTAGGAGGTATCTTTTTGAGTTTTCAGGGGATGGTTGCAAGAGGTTGCCAGTATGTTTTCTGGGTCTTTCTGGGTTTTCAGAGAGCTTCAAAGAGTTGTCACATGCATTTTCATCAGTGACTATTTTTGGACTTACTATTTTTAGTAAGTTACAATTGGTACTAGGAATGTGGTCAAACGGTGTTTGGAGTCACTATTTTTAGTAAGTGCTAGTTTTGGTAGTGTGGTTTGGCAGTAGTTCATCACTTGGCTTCTACATCTAGCAGGGAGGTAGTTCAGTTTTGGCAGTGGCTTCTCTAGCATTCTTGGAGTTCAGAAAATGAAAGTTTAATAACTTATATTATTTTCTAATGTTGCTTTTGGGCCCCCATACCTAGGCTTTATGACTTAAGCTGTTTTAAAAGGTGGACTCATGAGTTGGACACCTTTTGGAGACTTTGCAAATTTAAATGATTTTTATGCCAAGGATTAAGTGGACACCATAGTTGACAAGCTAAAGGAGTTTTAATAAATAATATAATATTTCTCATTTGGGCATCCCTTTTTGGAGGGAAAAGGAGTTTTGAATTTATGGGTTTGGAGCTTCTAAATAAGCCTCCCTCCCTCTCATTTGGTTATCCAATTTTATTATAACGAAGTGTTGCTGAAATCATTTCAGACTTTTGCTTCGAAGTTGATACACCTCCTAGTTCTTCAATTTCGAGTTTGCAAGATATCTCCTAGCTGAACAATGAATGCTTCTTCATTCAGAGGTTGCATATCGAGCTTCAATGGTGATGGATTTCCTATTTGCTTCAGTTTTGAGTAGCTTTGATGTTTTCTAGTAATATTTTGGTGTGTTCTCTTGCTGTTGGAGTTTTTTTTGGAAGTGTTCAAACAAACTTAGCTGACCCATGTTTTAACTTGCACCATCTTGAGGAGTTGAGATTTTTTTGTGGGTATTGTTGCTGAGTTTTCCTCTCATTGGGGTGCCCCCCTTGCTCTAGTTTTGGTGTTTTTTAGATAAGAATTTGATTTTTGGCATGAGGTCAACCTGCTTGGGAGGCCGTACCATTTGCAGCAGGTACTTTGTGATGCGTGCTTGAGTTTTCTGAGCTGGTTTGTGGAGCTTGGTTGATAAAACTTGGACACCCTGCCCCTAGGCATCATTTGCAACAGGTTTGGGGTGATTCAGAGGTGTGGCTAGAGAGTTATGAGCATTTGTTGGTGTGTGGGTTGATGTATCGGGTTCGCTGTTCAGAAAATCAGACCACCGCCCCTTCAAATTAGACCTGGTATATTCTTGGTATTTGTTGGATTTTGTGTTGCCTTATGGTTCATTGAAGCAAGAACTGATTTATATTGTAATAAACTTCATTTCAGTAGCTCATTGTTGATGTTATAATGGTAGTGGTGGGAGATTCTTTCTCTCAAGTGAATTTAATATTTAAATATTCATTTGATGTTGACCCTTGTGAAAGGATGTCTCATTACAAACAACATTTTATATTTAATATGATAGCCGACTTAATAAAATATCGCTTGGGAGAAAGAGTCGCATCATTTCATGAAGTGGCCGATTTCTTGTGTAAAGTCGTATTGCTTGAGAGAAGACTAATCAACTAGTATATAAAGGTGGTGCTGCTCCCTCTAATATCATTCATTTATTGTTCAAGTGAAGTTCGCATATAATATGAAGGAGTTCAATACTTACAGCAGATTGATATTATTGGAGTTCTATATTATTCTTGGCTGTGTTCTTGCATCAAGTGTGATGCTATCATCATAATATCTGATCGGCCTTGTGATTGGCCTCATTGTAAAGCATATTGTTACTACTTTATTCAATATATAAATGATATATTGTTGCTAGCTTTTTTCTCCCTCGAGAAGGAGGGTTTTCCTAGGGTAAAAATGTTGTGTTCTTTTGTTTATTATTCTGTGTTTCTGCTTAACTTAATTCTGATCCTAAAACTAACACTCATGACATATTTTTTTATGTATTTGATAATCATTGTAATGCTGATTTGGTAGTATCAAACAGCCTTCTACTTCTTAGTTTTATTGTGCTTCACTCCCGCTGAATAAGTGGTCAAGTTGCTTTACTTACCTTGTTACTTGTTGAAAAGTGGAAGTGGCTAGCTATGCCGCCAAGTTCATTGCTTTACTTTACTTTTTTTTAGCCGCTAAAAAATAGAAGTGGTTGGCTATGTCGCCAAGTATTTACTTTCTCTATTGGATGGCGCTTTTCGCCAATAGTTCTTTTACTTCTATCATTGAAAATTATATTCAGATCCCCTTGTATCGTATGCTCTCACCTTGCCCATTTTGGGATCTGGGTGATCGGAAAGTGAAGGGTTGCTTTCAATTTGCTGATTATTATATTGGGCTAATGCTAATGGGTGAAGTTTATGTGGAAAAATTTGGGGAAAACTAAGGGGGATATTTCAAGCTCTGAGGATTAAATTATAGTGTCAAATTTATGTTTAAAATTTGCTAATTTGATTTGTAAATTAGAACAATGATAGATTTTAGTATGATGAGTCTCGTTATTAATAATGGATTGTGAACCCATGTTAGTTGGTTTAGGATTTAGTGGGCAATCAAA
>VDFB02172701.1:0-20377 GCA_007258455.2 Sequoia sempervirens | reverse complement strand
TTACGTAAATTTTTGGTGTGCATTGGTAGTAACAACTATTTATAGGACATAGTTGATGAAGATAGGTGTTTAAGTGAACTAAGTGAGAAATTTTGCATTTAAGTTATCATTGTGCATTAATAGTGACTATTATTGTATTGGTTGATATGCATTAGAATAACTTAAGTAAATTATAACCCCCACTTTTAACCCTGGCCCTAACTATAATTGTAATAATAATTTTAATTCTAATCCTAATTATAACTTTTATTGTAACCCTAATCATAGTTCTCATTCTAATTCCAACCCTAACCCTAATTCTATTGTAAGCATAATTGAAACCCTAATTCTAACCCTAACCCTTCCTAATTGTAAGCCTAAACCTAAGTCTAGTCTTAACCATAATTATAACCTTAATTCTAATCCTAATTTTAATTCTAAACCAAACTCTAATCATATCTATAATTCTAACCATTAAATTAGTTAACCCTATTTCTAAACCTAATCATAATTATAATGATTTTAGAATTATAATTATTAATAATAATTAGGGCTCTAGAATTATAATTTAATTAATTTATAAAACTAATGTTGTAATTAATTATTTGATTATAAAAATTCTCACAACTAATTATTTAATTAAACATTTAAAATAATTACTAACTAAGATATGGTAATAATATAATTGATTAAAACATCTATAGTTATTTTTATAATTATTTTAAATTTTAAAATAATAATTAATAAATTAGAATTATATTTATATATTCTAGCGCTAAAATTAAATAATTATATAATTTTAATTCTAATTATAAATTACTAAAATATTTAATTGTATTTTAGTGAACTATAACCCTAATCGTAAGTTAATTAAAAAATTATATTATTATAATTGTAAATTAATCTATATAATTATAATTATAATAAACTTAATTCTAAACCTAATTCTTAACTAGCATACCTATATTTTAAAAATATATGTAAAGTATGCCGAAAAATATCCTTCTCAAGATGTCTATTTTTAATCAATTAACCCTTAACCCAATTTGAAGCTTAACTCTAACCATAAAGCTATTTGAACCCTAATCGGAACCCTATTTGAAGTTGGTTTGGATTACTGGCTCATAAACAAGGTCAAATTCCCTAGAAGAGTGTCTTTCAAGTTTGAAAAAGTGTAGATGGAAAACCCAAACTTCAAAATGGTTGTCATCGACTCCTGGCTCACCCAAATAGTTGATCATCACACTAAGATGTGCATATTCAACAGAAAGTTAAAATTCATAAAACTTAGAGTGAAAGAGTGGAATATTGATTTTTTATTAAATTATAATCTTGATTTAGTCATAACTATAATTGAATCATAACTCTAATTGAATCAAAAGCACTCCCATGTAAGGTGGGCACATTTTTCAATCCCTTCTTCCACCATCCAATCCTCCACTCACTCATTTCTATCCATTTAACTCCACTTTATCCATACATTCTCATTATCATATATTTACTATAATTAGCTTTCTATTACACTCGTGTCCACACATATTCCTATATATTTTATGCCGAAGGCGTATCCAATTTGAGAGAGATCAACCTAAAATTTGAAATCAATGGTTGACCTCTTTCCATAGCACCTAGCCAATGATTGAAAACAAGTGCACTATCAATCTTATTAGTTTTCCACTATTTTTTGGCCACTTAATGGTGTCGCTTGCTGACCCATGCACAACTTAAATTCCCATGCTATAAAAGTTAGCTACGATAGGATAAGAAGACATGGGTTTCCAGAGCTTGTTGCACTATTTCACTGTATGCAAAAAAAACAAAAAATGCACAAAATGGGTATGTTGAAAAGGTTTTAGAATCTTTAAAACAAATGCAATTGGAAGGTGTAAAGCCAAAGTCCTCAACCATTGCCAACATCCTCCCTGCCTATGCCGAAATGGGAGCTTTGGAACAGGCTATGCACACCATTCATAGGATAAAAGATAAAGGGGTTTCGTAAGATGATGTATTCACAACTGCTTTGGTAGACATGTATGCAAAATGCAGATGGATAGACAAGGCACGTGAATAGTTTGAGTTAATGCCTCAAAGAAATGAGTTCTCATGGAATTCCCTAATTGCAGGATATTCACAAAATGGATTTGTTGAAAAGGCTTTAGAAACTTTCAAGCATATGTGGCTGATGGGCTTAAAGCCACACTCTACAACCTTTGCCAACATCCTTGTAGCTTGTGTTGAATGGGAGCTTTGGAACAGGGTATGGACATCCATCAAAGCATCTAAAGGATAGAGGAATTTGGTCAGATGTAGTTACAACCAGAGCGGTAAACATGTGCGCAAAATGTGCGAGCATAGACAAGGCATGCGAATTGTTTGACAATGTGCCTCAAAATAAATTTGGTCACATTGAATGCTATGATTGCAAAACATGAACAAAATGGATTTGTTTACAAAGATTAAGAAATTTTCAAGAAAATCAAATCGGTAGTTGTAAAGCCAACATTCTCCCCGCCTGTCCCAAAATGGGAGTTTTGGAACACGGTATAGATTTGATGGAAGGGGGAATTTTGTCAAATAATATAGTTGGAAATGCTTTGACAGACATGTATGGAAAATGTAAAGTATAGACGAGGCTTGTGAACTGTTTAAAAAAGTGCATCAAAGAAATGTGGTGTTGTTTGTAGGATATGCACAAAATGGATTTTGCAAGGATGTTCTCATAATATTTGAAATAATGAAGCACTCTTGAACATATCATAACAATATAATCTTTTCTTGTGTTCTTTTTGTATGTAGCCATTCAGGTTTAGTGGATGACCATTTATATATTTCAATAAGACGAGTAACCCTTATTGCATTACACTTAAACTCGATCATTGTGTGTATGGTTGAGGTTCTTGCCTATGCTGAGTACATCAAGAACACCCTAAACTTTATGATTAAGATTTTAATTAAACATGTGATGGTTGTGTGGATGTGTTTTCTTGGCCCTTACAAATCACATATGGATATAGGTTTATAATTATAATAAACCAATTCAAACCTAAATTCTTAATTATTAATATTTTCAAATTAGATTATTTTATTATGTTATGTAATATTAATTATAACATTCACCTTAATAAACATTTTTTAGCATTATTATTGCACACCATACAATTATATGGAAATCAACTTACTAAAATACTTAAGGTATATCATAAATTTTATCTCTATGAAAATTTGTTGATACATTATGAAAATTTATGTATTAAAGAAAACAAATATTTTAACTGGTGTATCATTTTCATTAGTTGAATGAATTTCACCTATAAACCCTCCTTAACCCTACATAATTGATTTTCTTTGGAATAATTTGAGGTTCACTTTTCAAGAGATGAGGGAAAAAAATTCAAAAATTAAAAAAGTAAAAAATCAAACATTTTACTTTAAGAAAAATTAAATATAATGAAATTAACATTGTTGTGGGAAATATCTTAAAAAAATTAGTGCAATCATTGATCTTTTTTATATAATATTTTCTTTCTTATAAATTAAAAAAAATATTAGATTATATATGTTACATATTATACAGTATATATTATTATAATACCATGTTAAAATTAATATATTACATATGAATTTGATAAATTAATATAATATATAATCAAATATAATAGATTTAGAACTAGCTATATATATTATAAAACCATATTATTATCTTATATCATTATTATTAATAATTTATTTATTGGAAAACATAAAATTTACAACTAATCTCCCATGACTCGCCAATTCTCTTCAAAGTATAAAATTTATAATTTCACAGTAACACCATTTACATTGACAATTAAATTGATTTGAATTCACACAAGCTTCATAGTGAAAAATTGTTTTATTTCTTCAAATTGAAAATTTTCATCCTATGCTTCAGGGTATTCTCTAAATACACAAGCTCAATTCACTATCATTTAAAATATGCACACTGATTTAATTTATGTGCCCCCTCTTCCTTTCTCAAATTTTCCTTCAACACAGCCCTAAGTCTTTTCCCTACCCCCTCTTCCTTTCTCAAATTTTCCTTCAACGCATCATTAAGTATTTTCCCTACGTTGCCTTTAGTCTCTAAATCTGCATTCTTATGCCATTAAATTTATGATGTTATATTACAACATCCTCTTTGTATCTGGCACAACTTTTCCACTCAAAACACATGGTATGCAACCTCTTTCTACACTTATCTTTGTATTTTATTTCAAATGGGCAGCTCCTCTCTCAATATTCTCCAACCTTCAGTGATATCAACAATTTATAATTTTATGCCTCTCTTTATCTCTTAATGATCTTTGTGTCCTTGGCGAAGTTCAACCTTATCACAGGCTTGGAATAGTACCATTTCTTTAGGAAGGAAGTTCTTCTCTTCGTTGCATTCTTTTTCCATGCTTAATTCACTTTGTCCCTAGATGCTTCATGAGGATTATTGACCTTCAGGCTGCTCCATGAATTACTGTTGTATCTCTTCTTCTTTTGTTCACTGATGAAGAACCCATAACACCTTATTCAAGATGAAATTGTTATAAAACAATGCCCATGCCTTGATTTGTTGGTTTGATAGATCATGTGTGTAAACAAGACTGACAAGGGAAGGGATAAATTGATGCAAAAATGGGCTCACAAGTGAATTTCGGGTTTTGGAAGGCTGATAGCAAGTAAAGAGTGAAATAGGGATTTTTGGAAGCCATTGCAAGTAAAAGTGCAAGGTAGGAAAAATGAGAATCATTTTTTAAAAATTTCACTTGCTTTCTTGATCAAAACTTCCTACTTGCAATTGGTTTATTAAAATTTCAATTTACAGCCAAGGGCATCATTTTTCTTTCTTTTTTTTTTTTGCAAAAAATGGAAATGAGATGATGGAGAAATGGGTATGTAAATGAGATGAAATGAAAGGGAAATTTATGGCAAATGGTATGAAATGAAAAATGTTGAGAAAGACATTTTTATGGAATGAGGAAAATGTATTTGGGAATGGAGGCATTTTTTAATGAATGAAAACAAATTTTTTATTGAAGGCGTAAAAGATGGAATGAGAGGCAAATGGCGTGTTCCAGATGGAGGTGTATGAAAGTAAACACGTTTTTAAGCATAGATGTGTTTTATAAAATAGCATATGAGATGGAATGAAGGGATATGAAAGGAAAATGCACTTTTAGTTGTAAATGTTTTATAAAATATGCAAACTCAGCTTTATAGAAAGGAAACCCAGGAACAAAAGATTTAAAGCAACAAATACAGAAAAATAAAAAGAAACAAAGAACATACCTACAACAAGAGTTTACAAGCAAAAATAAAGAAAAATTAATAAATAAATAAAACCCTAGGCGCCTTGAGAAAACTCAAATCTACAAAAATGTGGTAATGGTAGAGCAAAAATGGGGGATTTAATAAAGTTACAAACCTTAACAAGTGTTCTTCATGCCAAAAATCTCTTCAATCGGGGTACATATGAGCATGAGCAAGCTACAAAATTCACAAAAACACTTGTAAAACTAATTTTGGGTTTTTTGATGCCCATTGAAAGTGAAAAAAATAACTTGTAAAACTTCATTGCAAGCATTTCGGGTTTTTGATGCTCATTGCAAGTGAAAAAAACAACTTAAAAAATGCCCTTTACTTGCAAATCGGGTTTTTAGATACACTTTGCAAGTGATTTAAGTTAAAATAGGAACTTTTGGAGCTCATTGCAAGTAAACTTTTAAAAATAAAAAGAAATAGGAACTTTTTCAAGTCATTGCAAGTAACTTTAAGTGAAATTGAAACTTTTTCAAGTCATTGCAAGTGATTTAAGTGAAATCAAAACTTTTTTAAGTCATTGCAAGTAACTTTAAGTGGAATCGAAACTTTTTTAAGTCATTGCAAGTAACCTTAAGTGAAATTAGAACTTTTTAAAGTCATTGCAAGTAACTTTAAGTGAAATCAAAACTTTTTCAAGTCATTGCAAGTAACTTTAATGGAAATCGGAACTTTTTAAAGTCATTGCAAGTAACTTTAAGTGAAATTGGAACCTTTTCAAGTCATTGCAAGTAACTTTAAGTGAAATCAGAACTTTTTCAAGTCATTGCAAGTAACTTTTCAGAAAGTAACTTGTAAAGTGAACAAAAAGTTCCTACAACTTGTAAGTTACACAAAAAGTTCCTATAACTTAAAATTAAAACAAAAAGTAACTTTTAATAAGAGAAAAAAGTTCCTCTCACTTACTTGTAATAAGAAACCAAAACCCCTACTTGCAGTGATGCCCCAAAAACCCGAAATTGACCAAAAACACACTAAAAATGACTCAGAATTTCATGAAAATGAACAAGAGTCAGTGAAAAATGTTAGCCAAAAGGACTATAGACCCAAAATTGAAATTTTCTAACCTTTGCACCTCGTAAAATGCTTTAGAAGAGAAAATCTTCAAATTTTATCAAAATTTTGATAGGTTATCCCAATTTTAGCAAGTCAAAAATTAGGGACAGCACCACGACCCACACCAAGAAGGCCTACTGCCCCGATGAAAAGGCCCTCATTGTCATGCCTGCAATCGAGTGTCACATCCCCCACCCTTGCTCCTTTAAATGTTATCAAACAGAGCTTCAAACAAAAAATTCAAAGCTCCTCAAGACATATAATTCAAACAACGATTGTGAAAAGGCACAATAAATAGTCATCGTGCATCTATGTTCAACCCAATATTGTACAAAAATAAAAATAAATAAATCATTTGATTGTTACAAAGTGCACTAATGGGAATGGAGCAGAGGAAATTAGTATTTACAACCGGTCTCGCCCATCAAAGAATAGTGAAGACGACCATCGCATGCTTACACTCCATTGTATTTTTGGTAAACTATTATCCACCTCAACCTTTACCACTACCTGCATGTTGTGTGCTCGACAATTTCAACGTGATTTGTTTTTGTTTACACATATTGTTGGTTGTCACTGTAGGAAGTCAATTTCAACATGGTTTGTTTTTGTTTACACAGATTGTTGGTTGTCACTATAGGAAGCCTCTCGACTTAAAAAGAAGATAAAATTGTAAAAGAAATATGTTTAAAACTAACAATTTCTAATTTTAATTGTCACAATCCTTACATGCGTGGCTATGCAAACATTAATTGAAAAGTGGCTAAAAGAATGCCTCAAAAATAAGAAAAATAATTGTATCATTTGTTTAATCCTTCCTTTCAAAAATGAATAGTGTTTGTGTTATAATTATATTAGATAGTATTTAGATTTTTGTCTTTTATTTGACATTGTTTAATATATAATGTTTTTTAATATATATATATATATAAGAGTAAGAATTAAATATTATAAAATAATAAATATTAAAATTTATTAAATATTAATTGGATGAGTTTAAGTATTGAACTCTATAGATATATATTTTTTATTTAAATTTTTTTTACATATTTATAAACATAAGTAAGAATTATATATTATAAAATAATTAATATTAAAATTTATTAAATATCAATTGAATGAGTTTAAGTGATAAATTAAGATTTTTAAATAAAAATAAAGGTAAATTTTATATGAATGAATATTATATTAGCTAAATATCATTACTTATTTTAATATTTTTTATTTTTAGTTTAAAAGACAAATTTTAAATAAATAGTAATGAAAAAGGTAAATCACTATATAACAAGATTTATTTAATATAATATATAATCCAATATAATATATATTAAAAATAATTTAATAATATATTAACAAATATTAAATTATGGACCCTGCTCTTTCTCCAAATAATGGGAATGTGCAACACTGTGTTTAAAGAAAGAAATAGATTCACAAATTTTGCTTTATTTCTGGTTGTCATTGATTTAGAGTTCTAATGTGCCCTCAAGGAAATTTCTAGAAAGCTAGTTAAATAATACTTGAATAAGAAACTTAATATTCATCGCATTGTGTCGTATGATTCAAAAGCGTCTTTTTTAATCTTTGTCAGAACTCATGAAATGCAATCCAAAATTCTAAGAAAACCTTATTGGAGTATAGGGAAGGGCGTCTCTAAGGCAGTTACGTGGTTGCATGGTGCCAACTATAATGAAATTCTTGCACTATATGCACCTAGATGGCCATTAATTTGTGATGTTCCTCACGACCTCTAGTCGTTCATTCCCTAAGTTCTCACACCCTTTGGAAGCATTTTAAGAGTTGACTAACCAAAACCTTCGCTTCTTGGTATGAATGCTCACGTGCTCATTTCTCTTTACCCTAGTGTTGAATTACCAAGAAACATTGGCATTGTGTTTGATAATTTTTGTCACCTCTATCCCGTCAAATTATTAGGTAGGCTTGGGTCTTGTTATTTATGCCAGCAAGATGGACACATCAAAAAAATTTCCCTCTTATTAGAAAGCTTGGGGGTCAATCACATGCCTCTAGAAATGAAAAGTTGTCTCCCCTTGTCGTCCCTATGCAAGCCGTTGTGACCAATCTAGTTTTCACTGCCTCTGGCCTTGATGTTGATGTACACAATTTTCCTATCAATGTTACCCTTGACTCCCAGCCCACTGGTTTTCCTCAAGGTTCTAGTGCAGGTGCCTCTTGCTAGCCCACTCTGTCATTCCCCTCAGACAATCTTGCCCCTCCCACGTCTCCCTATTCTCCTTGCCCACCTGACCACTCCCTTGAGTTGGCTCTGACTCTTGGTCGAAAGAATGCACAACAACTTGCATTATTAAAACTAAGAAAGAATGGTGAAGTAAACAAAAGGTTTAACTTGGACAGTGAAAAAATCAAATACTTTATCAATAGGGTTCAAACCTCAAAAGAGGATTTTGAAGCCGCCTAGAAAATTGGGTTGGGAAATTACATCTCTGAAAAGCTAGATCCCCCATTTAAAAATGATGATATGGGAAGTGGTATCCCTCTATTGCTTTTGAAAATGCCCGGGATAACCCCACTACTATATCCAAGAAGATCAACAAGAATGTGGTTGGGGGAAACCAATCCCCCCAGTCTGATAAAAGGTCTCTTTCAAACCTTGAAATTGAATCTAAAACCCCCCTAGCATTGATTCTAAAGGCTTTGATAATAAAAATAAGACTAGTAGTACCATTTAAAAGAGAGAGGTAGATGAAACACACACAATGGCCCCCACAAGTGATGATAAATCACTACCTTTAAAAGAAAGCTTGGACTCCCTCACGAAATTGATGAGCAAGTGGTCTGTGGACAAGGAAGAAAGTGAGAAATGGCTCCAAAAATTCTTCAACTCCCCAATTGACCATGTAGGTCCTATTAGAGACCTTGGTAGTAAGAATGCCAATGAATCTAAGAATACGGGCTCCAAGGGTACCCCCCTAAAATTCATGACGAGCTGCATAGAGGAAGGGAAATCCAATTGAAATCAACACCATCCCCCAGGGCACCCCAAAAGGGGGAAATCAGTTGACCAATGCTGACTCACCAAAGAAAAGAAGGGCAGTACCAAATCCCTCAGTAAAAGTAGTGTGGGAATTCTAAAGAGAAAAGGAAAAAAAAGCATTGTTCTTGCTATTCCCTCGATCAAAAGGCTAGAGGGTGATGATGGGGCACCTAAATACTTTGGGCTATTTAGGAATTCCAAAGAGAACCCAATTGGAAAAGCCAATGATGATTCTTAACTACATCTCATGGAATGTGAGGGGATTGGAATCCCTAGATAAAAAGTACATTGTGAGGAAATTCTTAAACTTGCAAAAGGAAAAGGACTTTGTTATGTTACAAGAGGTCAAGGATGTGAGTTTCACCCTAGAGACCAACTTGAATTTCATTTGGTCAAACTCCTCCCACATTACCTCACAACATGACTAGGGAAGAGGGGGTACAACCATACTCATGGCTAGTAAGTGGAAATAGGCCCTCACCAATTTAGGAACCTCTCCTTGCAACAGGGTTGTATGGGAAACCTTTGAAAAAGGGGAGACCAAATTTGGCATATGTTCAGTCTATGCTCCGAATGAGTACCTTGGTAGAATTGCTTTGTGGAAATGGCTAAGCTGCCTACTGGATATCCCATGGATAGTTGGGGGTGATTTCAATATGGTGGAAGAGAAAGAAGAGAAGAAAGGGGGCTTGCTTGGGATTGGAAAGAGAATGAGAAATACTATTTCCAGAGATTGAAAGCCAAAGTAAACTTGGTGGATTTTCTACAAGGGTTGAAAAAAGAGAATAATGCAGTTTGGTATACTTGGTGTAATTCCTAGAAAGGGGGGAGGAGAGTCTATTGCGGGTTGGGTGGATTTTACTCCAACAAAGACTCCAAGTTAGTTTTGATCCCCTCGATGATGGAAATAAGGTGGTGGTCTACCCATACACCCTCTTCGATCACCACCCAATAAAAATTTGTTTTGGGATAAATGGTGGAAGGATAAAGTGCCCCAAGAAAAGTAAAACCTTTATCCTCAACACAAGCTTATTAAAAGTTAGGGATTGCATTGATTCCATTGGTACCTTGAGAGAAATTAATAAATGGCTCCTCAAGGACCTAAGCCCATTTGAGATATGGAATCAAAATGTTAAAAGTTGGAAAGTCTTATTCCAAACTATGGGTGACAAAAGGGCACTTGACAACAGAAAAGAAGAGTGTTCCCTTCAAGATTAAATATTCAATGCTGAAAGTAGAATCCAAAGGTAACCTAATAACCTCTAATGTTATGAAGAGCTCATCAAATCCAAACACTCACTAAGAAAAATTCAAGAGAATAAATCTGTGGGATTAAGGTCAAGGCCAAACTCAACTTTCTTGAACATGGAGATAAAGGTTAAATTTTTTTTTTCAAATATATCAAGGAGAAGGGGGTAAAGAAGCATATTGAGAAAATACACCTAAATGGAAAATCCATTACAAAACAAGGATATATTTTGCATCAATTCTTTCTATTCTACAAGGAACTATCTCAATCTGAAGGGGATAAGTAAGGGTGTAGCCAAGCAAGAAAAATATTCAAAGGGTTAATACCTGCTAAGATCACCAAAGAGGATGCCATAAAATTATCAAGTAATATTTAACCAAAGATGAAATAAATAAGGCTATAACTTCTATGAACAACGACAAATCACCTGGGATTGATTCTTCCAGTGGATTTCTATAAAAATTTGATTGAATGGATTTGCGATGATATTTACCAAGTGTACATGGAAGCACTCAATAAAGGCTCTTTGGGGGAAAGTATATAAATAGGAGCATCAAGTTGTTACCCAAGGAAGGTGACAAAACAATGATAAAGAATTGGAGGCATACCACTCTACTGAATGTATCATATAAGGTGTTGGCCTTAAAGCTCACCAATATACTACCAAAATTAATCAATAGTACCCAAACTAGCTTTATCAAAGGAAGATACATCTGTTGAGAATTGTGACTCAAATTTCTTGGCTTGATTGCTTCCTAGAGCTCAGTTTTTCTTTCCTCCTTCATTGGCCTTAGTTAAGTCATTGGTTTTCAAGTTTATCTAACTGAAGTTGTGGGGTTCCAAAGTTTCATAACCTCCCGAATTAGTGACTATGGATGGAAGGCTACTTTCTTTGTTATCGGCTCGTCGTGGGTTTCGGGAACTTCATAACATTCGACTTGAGGTTTGGAAGTTCAGCTTTTGAGCGACGGATCAATCCATTTGTTGGCAAGTCATGGGTTCTAGGAACTTCGTAACCTTTGACATGAGGTTCTAGAGTTTGGTTCTCCAACGATATAGTGACTTGGATGTCGACAGATCTGGGGACCACTTGGAGTGTTGGTAGTTAATATTTAAGTCTTTTCTGAGAAACTTGTTGAGAATATTGTAGATTCCTTTTTGGTGCTCTAGAATTTCACAAGCAGTGGATGCGTGTCTTGGTGGACCCCTCACCACAACAAGTGGAATATGAAGGAGAATTGATAGTTGGAAAGTGATGGCTAGTTTCCAATTACCGATGGATGTGGGACCCGATAGGATGATGGATCTATGTTCGATAAGAGCTCTTGCCGATAGAGCTACACGTGATGAATATCAGTGTGAACTCTTAGCGATAGAGTGAGTCTGGCCGAAAGGTTTATGCTCAATATGACTCTTGTTGATGGTTTGAAAGGTGTATGAGCTTAAAGACATTAGGGAGACCTATGGGTTCAATGTGACATTATGAATTCTTTCCGATAGACAAATTCATGTCGATAGACTTGAAGGTAGACCGTGGTTGGAAAGACGCTGACTTGGTTGACCATTGATGTGTATGATGTTCATTGGAGGATCATGAGTGAGTGGATAAGTTAGAGCGGTTGATAGTTGGTATCACTGTTGGAATACGAACCAGTTGATCTACAAAAGTTGAACCATTTCCTATTTGCTGAAGATGAATGTATATACATTGAATGTTTTGCAATATGATTAGAGAGAGGAAGATTGAGGCAGGGTTATGTTGCCGAAATCTCTCCAGATTAAGTGTCTTGGTTGATCTCTCATGTTAATCTATACTATATACTATGTGAGAGTATTGTAATAATGCGAAGGTTGTATGAACTAAGAGGTTGATTAGGGAAATGTAAAAAAGAGAGAGGGAAACAAAACAGGGTTGCTACTAGTTTGTCTCTAGAATGGAACAAGATGTAATCTCTGTGAAAAGGCTATGAGCTTGAGATTGTATTGTAACTTTTTTTTTGTTGAATAATACAATGGGTCAGATCTTTTGGAGTGTGGGGTTTTTCACCCGAAATGGTTTTCCCCACATAAATCTGTGTGTTCTTCTCTTTTGTACTAGCTTTCATGTTTAAAGGTTGAGTTTGTTGAATCTGCTTATGCAAGTTGTTGAAACTAAATTTTACATGTGCTTCTCTCAGAAGGATTAATGTGGGAATTGAACTATGTCTGATTCTGCTTTGTGACATAGTTGTATGTGTTTTTTAGGCAAGGGTGATCCCATAATAGTGGTTTACAATTTTTGGCCAAAATCAAAATTATTTTTAACTAAATCTTCACATCTGTGCACCTATAGTGGCTAAACTGTGAGGAATTTGAAGATGGTGCAAACTAGAGTCTCATCAAATTTTGTCTCAGAGATTCTTAAAATATTTTTTTCAAAATTTTTGGAATCAAATTGCACTTCTTTTTCCATCTCCCATGAAAAGAGTTTTTTTTCAGAAACAACATTTTTAAAAAGTGACACACACCGTATAACGCATAACTTTTTTTCCATGAAGGATAAAATTCTAATTCTTTAAAATTTAGATTTTAACTTGATATCTAGTGCTTCCACTTGGTTAGATAGTTTTTTATTGAATATTTTGTCCTTAATCAAGTTTCAAAGTCAAACTAATTACAGATTCACACAGATAACGCGTGAACTTTTTTGTATATGTCAAAATTTAATTTAATTTTTTGTTGGATCAAGGACTTCAATATCTGGTGAACTCATATTTTTCAATTTTTTTTGATAGTCTTCTATTTTTCCACATGTGAAGAACAAAGAAATCCATTTTTGATGAAAACCTATGTTTAATAAAACTTAAAAAACAAATACATAACAAAACCAAAACATATTAAAATTATATTCATTGGATAGCTTTGTTCTGAGGAATACTATAATCATTTGAAATAAATTTTAAATGAATTCATTTGATCCCCCAAAATCTAAATCAAAAGTGATTTTTTATCAGCATTTTGATAGGTGTAAAGGAGACGCATTTATAGGTATGGTTTAAAACTAGTGAGGTTCTTTGAAAATACTTCATAGAGAAAGTTCCAATTTCCTCCATTGTGGCGAAAGCACAGGGGAGTTCTCCAAATTCAAGGCACTTGAAGGAATCTCAAAGCAATCAAGAAAGAAAAGTTTAATAATTTTAAGTCTAGACATTTGCTCCAAGGGGAGACTTCCAGACCTCAAAGATTCAAATGCAAGTGCAAAGGACAGAGTGTCAGCAAGGAAAAATATTCTAAGGAAAGTACTTGGAAAAAGAACAAAGTGACCAAGGAGGACATCCAACACGCTGAGGTGGCGCCTCATCATCTTCCAACCAATCAAATTGTTCCAAGTCAACATGTCTAGGTTCAATGAACCTGACTTATCCATGGAATTGGTTTATATTTAGCAGAAGGACAAGTGTCCCCAAATTGTAATTTTCTCATCGGTCGAGAGGTAGTTAGTTGTGACAAACCCTAATTAGGGTTTTATTTTGTAATCTTGTTGATTCGAAATCATTCTTGGGCATGGAATTGTAATCCGAGAGCCTATAAATTGAGCTTGCCCCTCATTTGTAAAGTATGGGAGCATGTTGCAAAATATGTTGAGATAAGTAAATTGTTGCTTATGACTACCAATGTAATAAGTAATGCATTGTTCGAATTGATGGTGATTACCTCTATTATTTTGGAGTTGGCATGGTTTTTATCCCTCATCATAGTTTAGATTTTATTTGCATGTTTGTTAGATGAATGAAAGATTTGATAGTATGGATTGGTGAAATTCTTGCTCATACTTTCTTTGAATGAATGATTTTTGTTTAATGTGTAAAGTTAGCCTAAGCTTATATTGTGGATGCTTAACTTCTGTCTAGATAAACATTGTTCAATTTGATGGTAGTTATTCATGATGTGAAAATCACAAGCACACCCCCTTAGAAGATTGCACTCACTTTGTGTAGTTGTCCTCAGTGTGGTGAAGCAAAGTGTTGTTATGGGTTTCACCAAGTCCATATCATCTCTTGAATTCTTAGGAGTAGTTTAGAGCTTCTAAACCCTTATCTCCTTTTTAGTTTTCTTGAAGTCCATGATCCAAGACCCAAACAATAGAGCTTCATTGTCTAGACCTTCATTGTGAATTGAACAAACCTAGTGTAAGTCCCTTTGTGTATTACCAACATATCGCAATGCCCATTGAGCTTATCCACACGTCAAGACCTGACAAAAGAAACCTTGGAATCACCATATGATCTTCTTGCAATCTTAGCATACACTGTGGTTTTTCAAGACATGATAGAGTGTCTTTGGACATTTTATTCTATGTTTGGTGGGTAATAAAACACACACCAACACTATACAACCTGATAACAATTTAACACACAACATCATCTAAGCTTTGGCATTACTACATTACAGTACATCAATATTTTATTCTCAACCACAACTTCTTACTAATATCCTAGCACTTAATTCACATGAATCTACAACTTTACTCAAGCATTTATATTAATCCCTTGAATTAATGAGCAAGAAAAAAACTACACACCCACTGGAAATCAATGGAGATCAACAAGACAATCCTTGATTATATTATTCATAACTTATAAAACAAGTACATAGGAGAGAGAATAGCCTTGAATTTGCACCATTCAATATTATTTTGCCAATATTGCTATTAGAATTACATATGCATTGATACACTGAGACCCTAAGACTTAACTCTAAAATGCTTTGTATTCTCATTACAATGCTCTCTATTACTAATTACAAAACAACCAACCCCCTACAAATGAAGCAAAAAACAACACTTAAGGAAAAAACAGAAACCCTAAATGGAAATCCAAGCAAACATTTGGCAAACTTAGCCCCGTTGATCAATAACTGCGTGCACACGAGGAACCCTCATTTGCAATTCACTTTCCCACTTCTTCATTCACTTACTCTCCAACTGAAAATTTTGTTTTTTCCGTGAAGAGCCATCATTCATTTCCACTGACTGTAAAAAACTCACTCACATTTTATATTCTATCGCCTTGCAACTGAAAGTCATTTGCAGCTGAGAAATATTTTGCTTCATATGATGAAAGCTTCTATTCACTTTTGCAGTCGGACTATGAAAAACCCTTTACTGTGCACTTCTCCCTTTTACCAGCAATACAAAGCCTCTGTTTTTACTTGGGAAGGCATTTAATTATTTTATGGAGTTATGAATAATCTTCACCCGTGCCTTTACATTTGTTTTTCAGCCACTAAAGTTCATTTACGGGCATTTTATACTTTAATTACTTCTTCACAAACCTTTTCACCGTTAAATTTATCAAATGATAACTTTAAACACATGCCATGGAAACAAAAGAGAAAAGATGATGGGTGATAGAAGAGCACACCGTCGCGTATCGCCCAAATATCAAGGAGAGAGGATGCAAACCCGCAATGGGCGATGAAAAGTTGTGTAATAAGTAATTTGAGAGCATTCCACGACCCCCCCCCCTCGCCCCCCGATTCCAAGCCTAGTTGGAACTCATTCCAAGCCTGCCCCATAGCTGCAATACATTGATATGCATCCACATAATCAGAAAACCCGAACAATAGTAGCATGTATAAATGATTTTCTCTTTCAGTATCATGTTGCTGTTCAAACAACCTAGCAAGATTAAACAGTGTTGTGACTTTATCCCATGGCAACTCAAGTAAAACACCACCACCTTCTAATTGATGGAAGAATTCCATACACTTAAAGCACTTGAATATTTGGATGAAGTCCTCCAGTGAAAATAAAACTCTTGCAGCAGTTCCCAATACTGTTGTACACTATGAAAAGATCACTTACCTCAAGCATCTCATTCATGCACTGGTACACAACATTCGGGACATGAATGATGTCTCACCCCACACTAAAGCCATTTCAACCATTACTTTGCTAACAAATTTAACATAGGCTGACCCCTTTGGTTGGTTGTTTCCAACATCTGTCAAAACGGTTGAAATGCTTGGATAATGCCTCTTTTGTTGCTGCACAATGAGCATTAGAAACAAAACAATCCTTGAATCAGCATCCTCAGAGTTCAGACTAGGGTGTAAACTCTAGATGTTGAAATGCCAATCCACATGTCACTGCACGTATTTGCACTTGATGCATACTTCCATTTATATTTGTTGTCCTTTTTATGTATGTTTTGCTTCTAGCTCTTGTTCAGTATGACTGTCAAGAAGGTAATTACAGTCATTAAGAAGCTCTTGAAGTCTTCACTATAGTCATCAAGACTACCATGTTTATAGGTTAGGGGATCTCTTGTGATAGAGTTTAAAAGTCACTGTCATCTTATGCAATGTCTGTCCTTGGATACCATCACCCCTTATCTTCAAATTCTGACTTGTCACTGTGCTTTGTTCCTCATAAAGTCTGCACAGTATAGGTATATGAGATTTTTTTCTTTAAATGGAAATTTTCATTTCGCCTTCACATAAGAGCCATAGCTCCCACATTCCCTTTCATGATGGATGTCTTCCACAATTTAAGCTTTCCTATGAGTATCAATTCTTATGAAACCATCTACTATGGCATGACCATCATCACTAGTCTTCCTTAAGTCTGATTTTTGCATAAGAAATGTTCTTTTACATCCACAACAATAATGCCTATTGTGATATTGCTATCAAGATTCAATAGTAGTAGTTTGAGTCAAACTCATTGACCCATGTTTCATGAGTAGTGGTTCAACAAGAACCCATCTCTCATGATATCAATGGTCCACTTAACACTCATTGTATCTAGGTGATCCACAGAGGTGAAGCACGGTCCATCCCGAGGTCACCCATCCCAAGACGCTTCAGCTCAGCCGCTTTTAACTGGGAGTTTTCCAAGGTTAAGCCCGCTTTGAGTTGTTACCCCATTTGCAAAACCTTCGAAGTGTTGTGCCTTATGAACCATTCATAATAGAGCCCCTTTTTACCTCCTACTTATCATCAATAATGCTCTATGTTTTACCTCATATGATCACTTGGTGCTATCCTTTTGCATAGACTATCTTCATTTCTACTTTAGGCCTTATGGAAGGTATGACTATCCCCACTAAACACTGATCATGCATTGTAGATTCCTTTTAATCATCTATATCTGGCTTCATGACTTGGTCTTTTATCATCCTTATGATTGTCCTTTTTGGCATAATTGCATTAAGGCTACACATGGACTAAACATGTAAACAAAAGAAAAGCTTTGCCTTGGTGAAAGAGATTGTAACCACTTGGGACAGCTATGAAGTAACCCTTGGTCAGAGAAGTATCACTTTATAAGACATCAGATGAGTTAGTCACTACATCTGCATCTCTGCTTCCCACTAACAAGGTTCTTATTGATTGATTTTAATATAAATTGTAGCAACTAACACTTGCAATTTTCAAAGCTCCATCAGGCATTACCTATGCAGTGAGAGTTCTTGGATATGTATGTTCTTCATTGACAGGTTTAATATAGGGAGCTTGTGATTGTGATTTATGAGTTGCATATGTTCTTGGCATGAGTTTATAGATGTTTTGATACCTATGAGGTATGGATGGTTGGATGTATTAGCATGTGTTGTGGATTTTATTTCCAATCATGTGGGTTTTGTCTTCATGACAACTTGGTTAGAGCCTTTGTTATCACTTGGATTTCATGCTTGTGTTCTTGGATTGGTGCATCTTCACCTTGGCATGTTTATTTTTTTCCATAGGTTGCACATTGGAGGATGAGACGAGTTTTTGCTTGAGATGGTGGTCACTTTGTTCTTATTATAGGGTTCTTGATAGAGCAGGAGAGCATGTTACAGATTCATGTGATTTCATGTATAGCTATGATGATTTATTTCATGTATTGATCCCTTACGCAATGTATACAACAAGTGGGGAAAAAAGTAGTCCTCAATGGGCCCCATAATGGAGCACCTTAATATTCAATTATAAAATATTTTTTATTCATAAAATAAAAAACTGTGTCCATTCATTGTATAGATAAAACTATTTTATAAATGGTTTATATTTGTCTTAGAAACAAATAATTATTCACATTATTACATGTCAGAGAATATTCAAAACCCATTTGACACCACCAACAAACAATCCAAGTTGCTCTCTATGACCCATACCATGAAAACATGCACCAAATTTTTAAAAATAGTATAACCCACACTCCCTTTACGTGTCACCTATTGCATTACATCACTATCAATATGTTGAAGGACCTAACACCATGCGAATAGAAATGAACCAAGAGTGTCCCATCACCAAATCCAATTGAACCCACTCCCTTATCCCACATTCCCTGCAACACAATACTCAACAAAAATGAATCATTCACATGTGTCCCATCTGTCAAATTTTGTCGCCCAACTATTGGTGACTTCTCCTCATTTTCCACTTTCAACCACCCAAAACATTGTGTAAGGCCACCAAAATTGTCTAGGAGACAAACAAGGATTGCACACCATCAATACATACAAACTCTACAATTTAAGGCACCAAAACAATTTTCAAATTTGAAAAAAGCAGGTCAAAAATTAAACACTCCATACAAAACCAACATTGGGCATATAAAGAGATTTATAAATTCAAAAATGCATTACTCAAACTTTTTCAATTTTCATTTAGTCATCTCACTTTGATATCCATAACTATATTTTCAAATTTCAATTAATCTACTGCTCTTTATTTTTTATGCCTACGAATGTCAATCTATTGTATGCTATGTAAATGTTGTTCACCAACCTATAACTCAATATTTGAGGTTTCAACTTATACTGTTTATGAATGTCAATGCGTATCTATTGTATACAATGTAATTGTCACAACCAATTTTCTCTAAGAGCATAAGATGAAGTTAGTCTAGTTAAATTATTAATGCCTATCTATTGTATACAATATGATTATGTCACCTAGTCTATTGTAAGTGCATAACCTATTGAGTTTTCACTTATATTCTTTATGCTTGGGAATGTCAATTTGTTGTATGTGATATAAATGTTCATTACACTAACCTATGTTCAAAAGAGGTCAAACGATGGGTAGAGTCGAACATAAATCAGTGTCAAAAAAGAATTGCAGATTGCAAAGTTGAACATGTATCAGTGCCTAGCGAAACGAAGACTCCAAAACAAACGCAAAAGAAATGGATTACATTGCATGAGATATATGAGGATTTGGAGCATTGAATGAACTTTTGTCCTCTAAATAATGCACCAGTGAGATATAGTAAATGAGAAGGGACACATATGACATGTTGTTGGATAGCTAATGTAGGGGGCGATGCACAAATTCATGCTATGAACTAGACGTTGGGGTCGCAAGGTGTTTGATTACCACGCATCTGGCCAACCCACCACCAACTCCCCTTTACGCGGCCTCCAAAGGTGTATATGGTTAGATCTTCAAATGGGCTCATCATGAATAGGTTAGACCAAATGGAGCATGACACGTGGATTTTTAGCTAATTTGACAAAAAAAACTAGTGGGTCCACGACAGATTGTGTGATGTGATTGACAATTTTTTTATTAATTTATAATTCACGTGACACCTCCAAAAGTAGGGTGCTCCACTATGAACCCCTCTCCCCTATATTTAATATTAATAAATTTCCAAATAGCTAAAGTTTCAAACAAAAGGAAAAACTAAAAATTAAATCGGCTTATGTAAGAAAAATGAATACAATCGGTATTGGCTAAAAAAATATAAAAAATACAAAAGCCCTACATGCATA